>VNJV01010591.1:0-30728 GCA_008042635.1 Drosophila nikananu
ATTCATTCTCTCTTGTCGCTAGCTCGTTATATTCTTGTCTTTATAAAATTAATGTGTAGTTAGTGATAGGAACTGTGTACGCAAGACCACCACCCCCAAAGCCGACGAGCGAGAGCCGGATTCTAAGACGAGCACCGCAACCACAGATTCCTCCGGAGCCAGAACACTTCTCCGACCGTTACACGCTACAACCCCTTTGATCAGTTGTTAGTTTAAGTAATAAGAAAAATAATTAAACAAAGACTGAAACATATTCGTTTTATGACAACTCTCTTCCTCTTTAAATTAATTACAATACAATATCCTTTATTTAAATAATGTAGTATTATAAATAATCCCAGGTGAGTGGCTTTTCTTCGTGTGTGGGCGAGCCGTGTCTGCAATTGAAATGGTCCCAAAGACACACCGAAGGCATGGCCCAAACAACAAACACATAAAGTCGATAACCCGGCCAGGATGGCGAGTGTGTGTGACGTGAATCGTAGGATATATGGCAAGGAGGAGCTCGAGGAGCTGGAGGAGCTGCAGCTCAGCCCAGGAGCCCCGACTTTTGTGCCCGACTGTCTGACTGCATATTTGCTCGTCTGCTTTGCCTATTTTCATGTTTTTTTCTTCATTTTTTTTTTTGACAAAAGTTGCGACTTATGACTTCCCGAGCCGACAAAAAGCGAAAAGACCCCAAAAAACGGGTGGGTGGGGAAGTTGCCCCACACATATATAAAGCAGAAACTCCCACAAGTTTGGTGTTGACATTCACAGCGCTCATTAAATGTTCTTCATCTCTTTGGAAATCTTTCTTGCAACTGAAAAGTTTGCCAAAGTTCCCTATTTACCCGAGTCATAATATTCTTATTAAGATTTAGCAAATTGAAAAGCTCGCTGTAGGGTCTTTAATCTATAGTATATATTTTAGTTATCCTCCTACACCCAGCCTGCCCCTTTTTCTGCCTCTCCTTTGCTTTCCTGTTATAATAATAATAATAATAGTTTGTTGTTATTGCATAATTTTAATGTGTCGTCCTTAATTTAAATGCTTCCGCTGCACACGGAGCGAAAGCCCGAGCACGAGGCGAATCCTTGGCAACGTCACGACATGGCCTCGTCCTTTATCCTTCCACCTACCTCAACATGGCCCCGTCTCCCCTCGCCTTTCTATTCCGCCGTCTGCATTGTCGTGTTCCGTTTTTGGCTGCCAAAAAATTGTCTATTAGTTGGGCCAGAATGAACATTCCATAATAATGGCATATGACAAGCGCCACATGCGGCTGCAATTGAAGGAGAAAGCCGGCGGGAGGATCGCTGGTATCCCTGCTCTCCGGCTAGGTAGGTAGGTAGCCCTGGCTGCTTATTAATTTAAAATCTACGTTGCATGCACTTAGGCGCGCCGGCTTGAAATTGCACGCCCCGGAAAATCTCTCGGTTTTAGGTGCCCAACGGCTACACGACATTTTGATACTTCGTACAAGTTAATTAATTGTTGGCAGGACCAGAACGAGTCCTCTACATATACACACATCCCAACCATATATATTCAGTGTCACTTGTGTAAATATTCAAACCAGCAACGCCCCCCAAAGTTGATAGCCAACAGGAGCAGTCGGCGGCAAGATGAAGGAGCCGTGTCGGCGGTGCAGCGGGTGAAACAACAACAACGTGTCTAGGGCTAGAGAGCCAAAGGCGCAACAACATGACCAGGAGACCAGGACATTTGCACACACAGACAGTCATGGTCAAGGTAATAGCTTTACTAAGAAGAGCTCTTGAGAGAAGGGAACGGAAAAATGAGCATCTAAGAGGGGCTAATTTTTCAGCTAGTTTTAAAATTTCTTAAGGTTTCCTTTTCATAATCGGATATAATGGACAAAATAGCGATTATAAGGTTTCTATAGAATATTTATTGCTACTGGAAAATGTGTTTTAAAAGTATACAACACTTATTTAAATAGTTTTGAATTCTTTTTAAGACCCGTAAAATAATCTATACTTTTTTAAACTTTTTTTTATGTACAAATATCCTTTCAAAATCAAAAAGAAATACCCCATTATTAAAGTATTCAAAACTGATGCAATTCTTCCTGAAGAATTACCCCTTAATTTAATTTCAATATTTTGGTAAAAACTTTCGAATAAAAACATTGGTAAAATCTCTATAAAACTTGGCCCGCACTGCTGTTATTCCGACCGCAGCTGTTGGATGGAAAAACGAGCCCGGTTGTGCGGCATGTGTGAACTTTTTAACCAAACTCGTGCCAAAGTCAACAAAACAGCGAAACTGGAGACAGAAGACGACCAGAGAGGAAGAGAGGCCAGAAAATTGGTAGGAGAAACGCTGGGAAGCCATTGGCCAACTGGAAGGACATTAAATGCAATGCAAAAGGATGCGAAACGGAGGCGAAGACGGAGAGGTGGTGGCGGTCGGTCGGTGCCTGACAAACCATTCTATCAAAGCCAAGATGCGGTGGCCACAGCCCCAGGATAATCACATTCAAAAGAATATGAAGCGAGCTGAAAAAACATCACCGAAGATAGAGCAGGGGATATGGGTAAAAAAAAATACAGCACACTCAGAGAAATCTAGGGATATTTACATGAAACTAGAATTATTTCCATAACTTCAGGAGTAAAAGATTATTAGAGACTAGAGTCAATCGAAAATCTAGTAAACTGAATGGGACTTCTTTTCAATTACACCTTCATCAGACGAGTCGATCTAGCCTTTGTCCGTTTGTCCGCTTGTCCGTCAGTTTGCTTAGACAATTAGATCTCGGAGACTATACAAATTAGAGCTAACAAATTTTGGGATGTTGTCTTATAGGTAATATACAAGATTATTAGAAAACTTGTGTTCAAAATAAAATGATTTAAAATTATATATTCAATCAAAATCAAACCATATTTTTTTTATTGTGTGCAAAGCACAGTACGAGGGCGACCGCCAACGACTGTGAACGAAACAGGAAATGTTGCACGGCAAATTCAATGCGAAGAAAGGGAAGCACTGAACTTTGACTGATGGACGCACTGAGTGACTGGCTGAGAATAGAGAAGGGGAACAGAGAAAAGCAGGGGATTCGGATTGAGAAAACGACTCGGAATGGGATTTTAAATGGGGTGTGAGCCGGGGTATTCCGAAATGTATTAAGGAATGGGTGAAAAATGGGCAACCGTCCGGCACTTATTTTATTGACAATTTTATTTTCTTCTCCTCCTCGTGTTTTTTTTCGCTTGCTCTATGCTCCATCGTCGAGATATTTCAATTTGACACTGCCGCTTGCGGCAAATTGTTGCTAACTGCCTTCCCCGTCGTCGAGTGGCATAAATTAATCAGGAAATCGAACGAGGCGACGACGACGACGACAACGGTGAAGGTAAAACGCCGCCCGGAAAAACGCCCCCTTTGTCTATGGTCCTAGAGTTGGCGTTTTGAAAATTTGACAATTTTTAGAATTTAAAAAAGACCTGTGGCAGAAATATTTTTCATCAGCGTTTGTTTCCTGATTGAATTTCGCACCGAGGGAGGCAATCCCAATCGAAGAGTTCTAATAGAGTGGCAAATCTAGTTTAGAGTGTTACCTGAAACTTTAATTGCTACGCGTAAATGGTTTTCCCACTTTTCCAATTTATGGGAAAAGGGGTTTTCATTACATTTTCTAATGGTTTTTATATTTGCATGCCGGGAAAGCTTTTTAAGCCGCCTAAAAAATGGTTTATAATTATTGGTTTATTTCGAATTAATTACTACATATATAGTAGTGAGAATATATTGAAAAATTTTATTTAGTTTTGAAACTGTAGACTATTTTGCGCATAATCGGATTGAAGGGACAGGCGGCATGAATATATTGATTCGACTGTTGATGCTGATCATAAATAACATATACTTTATTGTGTTGAAAATACCTCCATTGCTGCGTTGCAAATGTCAAAGTCTAAATAATATCTCTTAGATGAGTTTTAATATCTATATTTTGATAAAAAAAAATCTAAAAAAAATTCCGCTTCAAAAGCATTCAGTAAAAAAGAACCCACCGCTTTCATAACCCTCGACACGTGATAGACGACAATCCGCTGTGCCGCTGTTTACCGTTCCCAAAACCCTTTGAACTCTTTTCACCAGGCATCTATTGACTTTACCTGGACAATTTGGCGGAAGAGGAGAAGCTCGGCGAGAGAAATAAGCCCAGATATGCACACACAGGCCATAATGCTCGGCGCAAACAGAATCTCGAGCTCTCCTTGGCGCTGGCTTCATTTTCATTTGCATGACACAAGCTGGCAAACAGACAAACAAACAATCTGACAAACAACCAAACAATAATAATAATAATAAAAGGCGAGGGACACACGAGTTTCGGGGTAAATCGAGAAATGCATATTTATTTGCTCAAAGTATCTCGGGTGAAGTAAGAGTCTGGTTCCGCTTTTATCGCTAAGCGGCATCGAAATGTGAGCGATATGCATGCACAGATTTTTACTTGCTTTTTGTCTACGGCTTGGCTCCTATTAAGATACCCTTTTTTGGGGTTAATTTAATTTTTAGGTTCAGTTTGTAATGCAAACTCGAAGCTCTGACTTGGATCTTGAGATGGGAAAGTCGTTTGTCTGACCACAGAGTTTTAATGGAGACTATTTCTTAAGGTTTTCGGTTCTCTTCTTAGGAACTTTTATGGTTATGCATTTTTTATGTAAATCTCAATATCATAAGGCTATCATGGAAATGTTAAAATAAAAGGGTAATTATGTATATATTTCCTACAGAGATAAACCTAAATATGCGTAATTTTAATATTATTTATTATAAAGTTCAAAGAAAATAGAAATAAATGTATGTATATTTTTTTTAAATCATTGAGACCATATATCATATATTATTCACTTGTGTATGTTTTTAATAACTCGTACATTCAAGACATTCTCCCAACTTTTCTAAACAAAACCTTAAAGAAAGCGTACTGCCCTTTTCAGTACCCAAAGCTCAACTTCTTTTCAACTTCTTTGATCAATTCACTCTGTTTTTGTTGTTCCTGCTCTTTATTTGGTTATTTGTTGCATGAGTAATGTGCCGTACCGTTCTGCAGATGCAAATGTATCTGTATCTGTATCTTTAGTGCATATATAAATAGTATTTCAGTCGAACGCACAGCTAAAATAGCAAAAAATGGGAGGGCAAGAACAAAAAACAAATAGATGAACGTGGAGCAGAGCGGGTCGCGAAGCGTATTGTATTTCAAAAATGTTGTTAAAGATGACACAAATCATGGGAGAAACAAAAAGCCTTTCATCGCCATGCGAGTGCCGTTCGAGGGACTCGAATATATAAATGAAATATAGGTATATATGGCGGGCAAAACTCTGGCCCAAAGTCGAAGTCGAACCGTCGACGATGAGTGTTTTCAGGCGATAGCAGCAGCAAATGCGTTTTCAATGCATACAATTACTTCCAGCAAACTGCTTGCGAAATTAAAATTAAATTACGTCGGCACTGGGAGGAGATTCTGTGCGATTTTCTGAGGAGGCGGCTGACTGGCTGACTGGCTGGCTGGCTGCAGACGGCAAAGTTCATTAAGTTATATATGACTTGCTAGTTGACACGAAAGCATCACAAAGGCGGCACCTATCAGGGGCGGCTGCCAGCCCTCGAGAACGTCATTAAGTAGCTAAGACAATCGTGCCAATCATTAAAAATCTTGGGCCGGCTAGAGAGTCAAACGCTTTCGAGTGTCGCCAGTCGCCGGCACTGCATTGCGGATGCCTCAACTGCCTCTATTGCCTCCCAGTCCCATCGTCATCATCGTCATCATCCTCAGCATCATCAGCATCATCATCATCATCATCATCTGCGCAGTTATCAACACGTACGCAGAGCCGGCTTCAGATCCCGCCAGTGAGTCCGACCTGTCCAAAGCAGCCCTAACTATGCCGTTAGACGCTGTACGCTAGACCCGAGCGCATGTTTATAGACGCCCTAGATTAGGTCTTTGTCAGCACATTTCGAGTGCGCACTGTGCGGGAGGAGGCCCAGCTCAGAGCTCAGCTCTGGGCATATGTAGTCATAGATGAGGTTGAAATAATAGCAACCTAACATTAAAACAACATTAAAAGTTGTATTTTTCTGGTTGATAAGAGCTTAGGTATACGCAATCTGACACATGCTACAAAAATGTTTGGGCTGGACACAAATTTGGTTTTTAAAAATCTTTAAAAAGTCTTTATGTAGTATTATAAACAAAGAATGTCAGAGAGAATTATCAGAATATGAAGAAGCTTTATAATTCATCTTAAGAAAGTTATTCAAATTGTTGATTTTCATTATTTTAAAACATTTTCCTTTAAAAAAGTAATGTGATAAAACATTTGTCATAATTCAAAATCACCCGAAAAATCAGTGAGGTTTGCTATATCATTTTTAACTACGTTCAAACATTAAATGTCTACCAAATTCAATTCAAAATATATATGGGCAATTCCACGCGGAAGTCTTGGTTTTCTTCCATTTCTTGTCCAGTGCGACACCGGCAGTTTTTTGCAATTATCTTGAAAATGAAAACTTGACCGAATTCAACTTTTTTACCAATAATAGACCTATGGAAGAGTACTAATTTAAACACACTCGCCAAATTTGAATTGCTTTGTATCTTTTTTTTTTTTTTTGCTTTAAAAGCGTACAAAAAGGCCTGTGCGACATCATGGAATTGCCCATATAGAACTTCATACTGTTGAATAAATATTTTGCAATTCTTAAAAGTTTCATTTATTGAAACAATTTTATTTCATGAAACTGATCTGATTGAATTTTTAAATAATGACTTATCTTGGGAAATAATTTATTGGAACAACACAAGTAAAATGTTGAATAATTTATATATTTATAATAATGTATTTATATATTTAATATAATTTATTTATATATATTATATATTTTAAATGATTTTTATATATTTAAAAAATCCATCTTTAAACCAAAAATATAAGTAAAAATCGCTTTAGACCCATTAACTTTACCAAGGCTCCTTGGTGCTATTAATCTGACCCCAACTGTGGCTACGACTGTGTGCTCGAGTGGCGATAGCTGCGAAAAATCCAAAGCATACGCTTTTGGCGCGAGTGGAAGTGGGAAGTGGAAGTGGAAGCCACTTGAGCTGTTCTGCTCTGCTGTTCCGGCCTCTGAGTTCAGCGCCAGCAACAACGACATTAACAATAACACTACAACAACATCAACAGCAAAAACAACAAGAGCGACAAATACAACTGCAGGGATGGACAGGACAGGGATGGCCAAGACAAGCAGGGGCCAAGACGAATGCGAGATGCAGCAATGACAGAAAAAAGAAAGACAGGACGAACATCTCCCTAAGCGTGGTCTTAGGCAAACACCTCGTTTTCCTTTGCCCTCGAATGACAGCTAATTGAATTGTTTGCTCAGGATCTGGGATCAGGAAGAAAGAAAACTGAATTTATTGATGTGTTCATTTAGAGAATTAACCAGAAAACACAAATAATTTCATGGCAACCACAACATAAATGAAGTAAACATGTACCTAACGAGAATAATGTAAACTAATTTATAAAAAAGCTACATTTATTTACAAAATATCATATCAGAGAACACCTTTAACAACATTATGATTTAACAACATTAAAACTGAAAATACAACTCTATTAGGAATTACACTTTTCTGTCTCTTTGAACAAAAGATTGACATTAGTTTTTTGTGCTTTTAAGCTATAAATTTGTTTGTATTTAAGTTCAAGAGGTTTGGAAGATTTTAAAACATGTTGTAAAAAGGTACAGTAAGATAAGGTAAAATAGGTAATGAATTTATTGTTGTGGAGTAATATAATATCATATTACTAATATTGTTTTCTGTTACTGGTGATAGAGAGAGTATAGTAGTAACTTGTACAAAAGTGTAGGGCAAAGTTTAATGAAATATTAGTATTTAGAAAGGAAAAATGTATTAATTTGTTCCAAGAAAAATCAAAGAAACTAAAGAAAAATCCAAGGGAGGAAAGAGTCTTAATAGTTTCTTATCAAACCCCTTATTTAAATGACTTTTTTCTATTAAATTTACAATACATTCTTATTAAATTTTTTTTACTAGAATTTATTTGAAACATAAAAGGGTTCAGCCTCATTAGCAACAATGCCTATATTCACTCTCGAAAATTATTTAATTATTTCATTTTAAAAAATCCCATCATGTAACTGAAAATGGGAATTCACTGATTATTTGTTAAACAACTTAGGCTTACATTTGGAAAAACCATTCACTGCCCGTTTGTGCAACGCTTTCAATTTGAATTTCTTGAATTATGAGCTTCATAAACTGAACTCACCCTCACTTAAGACCCTCGCCTATTTGCCAAAGATTTGAAACACCATTAAATCCCCCTGGACCAACGCTTTGTGATTGACTCACGTGCCGCTCTTTGGCCACCCCATTCGCCCCTCTGCCCTGCTGCAATTTCCATTCCAATTGACTTCTGCTTCGTCTCGAATTCCGCCAAAGACAATTTTTTATGCGCCCAGCAGGGGCGGGAGGAGCGACGGATTCGGTCGCCGTGAGTTCTTTTAGACCCTTTGGCTTTTGCCTAATTTACCAGCTCCATGGGGCCAACTGGCGGCGGCTGCCAAGAAGCGAAAATAAAAATTAAAAAAGAAATAAAACACACACACATTGGACACCGAAATGGCAAAAGATAACAAAAGAGCCGGGCAAAAAAAAAACACACACACACTCAGCGGGAGGGATAGAGGGGAGGCGGGCGGGCGGCAGGCGGTATTGAAGAAGCCATTTGAAAATTTGAAAATTTTTTGGCACAGGTACAGGAAACCGCCCCCGCCCCCCAGAAAGAGGGAAGCATTGAGAAAGGCTAAAATAAAGAGACAAACCAAAGACCGCATTGACTCTTCAACTATATGGGCGAGTGTGCGGACCTGGGTGTGTGCTGGGGTGAGTGTGTGGGTATGTGCTATAGGTTATAATATGTTAGCGTAATGCCGAGTGGCACTCTGATGATGGGCGGAGCCCACAAATTCGCTAAACAAAAACACAAAGCGGCGATATATACAGATATGAACGTATGTGGCATATATGCTATATGGGCACTGCGGATACTACATATAAGGGCTTCGACTGCGCCCAAAAGGCAGAAGCGCATCTTGCCAGAAACGACAGCAACCTTCTTTTTTTCGAGTGCCATCCAAATTCGGTTAATATGAATGCCGACGAGCTGCAACTCCAAGCTCTTGCCTTTTGATTAGCCTAATGAAACTATGCGGCACGGAATTGGGGGCAATCTCTGGGAGGGATTCCAAGACCCGCAGTATCTCTGGAAGTCGGTACATCCCGCAATTGAGACAACGTCGAATTCGAATTCAAATTGAAAAAAAAGGGAGCAAATCTCAAGCATTTGATCAATTACAATTTCCAATTTAAACAAAGGCAAGGCTGCCTGCAGAAAACACAAACTGGAACCAAATCAATTCGTATGGCAATTCAAATTGAGATACAAATTGAGTTACAAACAAATGTATATATATTTACCAGACGTTGGGAAATTCACTTTACACACAGCACCAGGCAGGAGAAATTGCAATTTAAATATTGGTTTTCGTCCAGCCTCAAAATAAATCAACAGAAGATAAGAAAGGGAAATCTACAATGCAAAACTTAAATATAAATACTCTTAGAATTAAAAAAGCTATTAGTTCTTATTAGTCTCTTGGTTAATGTGTTTTAACCCCTACATCTAGATTTGTATTTCATTTGGTTTATATACTTCATAGTGATTCACTTTTCATATATTTTCCCCAACAATTAATTAACTATTTATATTTTCAGCACTTCCTGCTGCTTTATTAGCAAAGGGCTGTTATATAGAATCCCCTGCTAATTGACCTCCTTTATTATTAAGACCAAGTCATTTTTTCGTTCGCACAACTCCACTAATTTTCACTTAACTCGTTTTTCACTCA
This sequence comes from Drosophila nikananu, assembly GCA_008042635.1. NCBI lineage: Eukaryota > Metazoa > Arthropoda > Insecta > Diptera > Drosophilidae > Drosophila > Drosophila nikananu. The sequence continues at coordinate 9,980 of VNJV01010591.1, forward strand.
CCTGGACTTGTCTGCCAACTGAGGCCGCCAATGAACATTTTTCTGCAACGAAACAGAATGGGAAGTGTAAGATAAATGAGGCATTAGCTATATATATATACGTATATACATATCTGAGATGAAAAAATTAGATAAATGTTATGGCCAGGGCGAAGAACAACAAACAAACAACGAGCTGAGCGATCTTTTATCAGAGTTACCAGCGTCCAGACACTTCCTCTACCTCAGTGAAGGTGGCTTCCATTGTCGTAGGTCTGCTGCTCTGGTTAGCTCATCATCATCCCAATTCCCATTCTACCAACCTCATCGCCATCGTCATTATCTTCTTGGCCATTATTATTATCTTAATCATCATCAGCTTTGGCAGCACTTGCAGTTCCAGTTGCGGTGGCCGTCGCCGCCGCCGCCGTCGCTGCTGCTGCTGCCTGCCGTCTTCATCATTATTTAAATCATAGAAAATAAGCCGCTTTCCCGGCATTGTTTTCATGCTGGAAATCTCACCCACTCACTCCCAGGTTATCCCCGTCTCGTCTTTCCCCCCCTCCTCTTACCCATTTTCCAGCCAGCCACTGCAACGGCTTATATAACACGAGAGAAAAAGACAGTAGCTTTTGCGTTAATTAGAAGGCCATGAAAATGCCCTTAAAAATGTAATTTATTAGCCAATAAAATTAATTAACTTATTAAAACTAAATTTATTAAAACTAATCGTGTGGGTTTGTTAACTTTAAAAATAGTACATTATACATTTTTGAAAGGTTTTAAATGGTTTTCCTTTGGAAGGTAAGGAAATTTTAAATAAGAAGATTTCAGTTTAAAAACGTTTTCTTAGAAAATAAAGTCTTAATTAAATTGAGTAAATTATTACAAAAAAAAAATTATTTATATTTTAAGTTCAATTATTTATGTACAAATAAGTTTCCTATAGATTTTCTAGAAGTTTTAATTAGTTTTAAATTGTTATTAAATTTGAAAGTTGAATATATTTATATCTTAGAAATAAAACATAAAATTTAGAATTATTCTTTTAAATTACATTAACATAATTTGATATATTAATAACTAAAAAATATATAAAGTTGGTTCATAAATCAATGAAAGCGAAAATATTAACCGAGTCACTTGGGAAAGTTTAAAGATAAAATGTACAATGACTCAAAACCCAAGATAAAAATCAATCCACTCATTTTTAGATAATATAAACAAATTGTTTACAAGAAGAAACAACCTGGTTAAAGCAATATAAACAATTTTATTTAAAAATTAAAAACACTTAGGAAGAAACTATCTCAATATCACGAAGAAAACCAATTAATTAAGCGATCTTATTATATTAAATCTGTCCCGAATGAGAACTTGCAAACTTGCTCCTAAGCTCCGAGCCAAGCTGAACCTCGAATGGAAATAGGCTTTCCCCCGGGAAAGCGTATGGAAAACAAAAGGCAAAGGCTGTGCCCGAAACGAAAGTAGGCGGCGGCACGGCTATAGGAAAAGCAGTAGCGACGACGACAATGATTATGAAAACTTCAACAAACTGCAAAAGAGCGCAACAGTGGCATAAAAGGGAAGTGGACCGGGCCAAGGGAGGGGCTGGGGTTGGGTTCCCGATGGGCGTTGGGCGGTGGTTTGTTGAGGGGCGTGGCGAAATGCAGTTGGCGACACGAAAACGAATGTAAAACACACACAAAAATGCATAGAAACACAAATTGCAATGAAAGGCAGAAAAAGAAGAGAGAGCGAAAGAGGGAGAGCAAGCAACTAAATGAAAATGTTAATAAAATGTGCAACAACAAAAGCGTAAAGTAAGCTAAAAGAAAAACTAAACCAAAGAACGGAAGAAGCGTCAGCAACAGCGGGTTATAGGTGGGCGGTTGAAAAAGCAGGCTGGGCAGTGGGGGCTTTTCCGGGGCAAAGAAGGTAAGCCAACATTCTGCCGCGAGCCCAGCACAGTTCCGATGAAAATAGGCCTCGAATTGCAGCTCGACAGGAAAGCCGAAACTTTTTTGGACGTTAGACGGCGGCAAACAATTTGTCATTAATCAATGTTTGGAATTTTCCAGTTGCTTTGCCTAGCTTCGATTGGGGCCTCTATCTGCATCTCTCATGCAAATAATCAATCTTCATGGAAAAGTGGAGGGAAAAATAACTGATAAATGGCAAAGAAATTTGTTTAAAGTCAAGTGCTCTGCAGGTTCTTTAAAGGGGAAATGTGTTTTGAAAAGTGTTCTTTAAGATAAGAGCAGTATTTGCACTGAAAATTAGCCAAGATTCTAAGAATATTATCGATCAGACTTCTGAAAAGATTTATTTTCAACAATTTGCATGAAATACTTGTTGTAGTAATAGATTGCATTGCTTATTTTTAAGATATTACTTCTCAAACATCTTTTTAAATCGCATTTAATATAATTTAATAAATATATAAACAAATAAAGTAACTTTTAGGAGACTGAAATAGTATTTTTACCCATCCAAAATAAGTAAATACTGCAACAAACCCATTTCATTGCAACTTAGAGTTCGAATTCGATTTCATTGCTGAGATCATCCATCACATTTTGGTTTTCACTTTGTCAACCGTGTTTTTCCCTCCCCCACTGACCAACCCTCCTCTGACTGACTGATCCGCAAATATTTGTATTCATTTCATAATAATAATTCAGCAAAACGCTGGCAACATTGTCTGTGGGCATGGGACGCACTGCAGGTGACCTTCGGTCGGCGCAGCATGACAGAGAGAGAGCCAGCAACCCCCTTGAAATCCCCGCCCCCCCTGTGTCCCTCCTGTCCATACACCTCTGGCCAATTGCAAGTGCACCGAATAAATGCGACCTTGTTCCACACTGCGAATCTGTGCCCGAAGCTCTCTGGCTTTGCATTGCTGTGTCCAGCTGTGTGACGACACGTAATTGCAAAAACAAAATGGAAAAAAATACAAAAATAAAAACAGTATAAATAAAATCAAATAAATCACTAAGGGTGGCGGGGGTAAAGTGTCAAAGTCAACGCAGTAAACGCAGTTTAAAGAGTTCAACTGGTAGCCCATGCTTGTGTGTGGGTTTGCAAATTGCACAAGATTACGCATACGCAGTGGTGTCCCTCGTCAATTGTTTTATGTTCCTTGGGCTTGGTTCATTCATTCTCCCGCGGGTTTTAACTTTGATGACATTTGCCTTTGTAGTCGATCCATGCCAGGGCTCCTCTATAAACATATACACATATATATTCCCATATCCCCAGGCTTTGCAGTTTTCGCAGCTATTTACAGATTTCCCACAAGTTCGCCCCCCCGTCAGACAATTCATTCTTGGTGGGCGGGATGAGCTTTGGGTGTGTGTGTGTGTGTGTGTGGCCGAGGGAGTGTGCTAAGCTCCCAGTCATAAACAAGTCAACGCAACATGTCCGATTAGTAGTGCAACCACCGACTGGCATTCGTCACCCAGTGCCTAAGCCTAAGATGCGACTCTAATCTGCACTCCGAGAAATAGATCTGTGTGCATATCCTTGAGAGGAACACTCAAATGGGAATGGATTGCAGGATTTGCAAGCAGATATGTCTGGAAATTAGCTAGGAGATTTTAACCATCATTTTGGGGATTTAAAATGATGCTAAAGCTAATGAAAAAATGCGTCAAGGTGACATTTTTAGGCTACTTTAAATCAATTTTATGAATATACAACTTTACTTAAATCAAACTACTTACATTTTGTAAAATAAATTTACTCCAATTATAAGAGAAATAATTTTATATTATATTTAAAAGTTTAGCTTAGAATTAGCCTTCTTAAATATAAAAAGAACTTTCAAAGGAAAACTGTGTAAAGGAATATCAAAAATTCTCTTTCTGAAACATTTTATAAGGAATAAATTTACTTTAAGCTTGTTAATTAATAAATAAAAGACCTAAAGTGTATGAGCTTGCATGTTTTTTATAATATCTAAAATAAATGTGTTTATATTACATATTGAAACCAAATTTAAAATCTCTTGTTTTATCTGCACTTTAAGAAATTAAAATAGCTAAAACTTACTTCTGGCATACAATTTAAAGTCTATTTCAAGTATATATATACATATATACATAATCTTTTCATTTCTTATCAAATGTATATATAAGAAACCCTATTTTTTGAGTGTAGTGCGCTTCTATTGGCGCTTTTTGTTCGCTGCTCTGCTCAGCTCGGTCACATTTGCTTGCATTACGAAATAATTGTAAAGCGCACGTCACTTTTCTATAGGCCTTCGTCTGTCTATCCCCTCCCACCCTCCATAAAGCCCTCCCCCTGCCTCTGGCTTTGGCTCTGCCTCTGCCTCTTTCGCCTTAGATCCCTCCAAACAGTGCCTAGTGTCTCCCCCCCGAAAGTATCCACCACTTGGGCCATTCATGCGCAAGTCGTCAGCGCCCATTCACGGTCTGTCCCAGTCACACACTCAGCGAAAAAGTGCCCTCGAAAATCATGATTAGGGGCGCTTGATTGGCGTCAGTTTGGAATCTTGACAATGTACATGGTGAAAAATATACTATAACAAACTGAAGTAAATAAATTTAGAGAGATATCAAAGAGATACAAATTTTGGGTAAAAAAGTTTTTCGAATTAGTGTAAAGCAGTTTAAGCTACATTATTAATTTATTTAGCTAATATAACTAATTATAAATATATAACTTGTAGAGCTGTAAACTAATTTGTGAAATGTTAAGGATTTACCACCCTTTGAAATAGTTTCTAATAGAAAACCTGATCATTAACTTCCTTAAATGTACATCTTACTATAAAAATGGTATTCCTACGATCTCAATAAAACTTCTTTGAATTTTTCGGGCTTCTTCAATAATTTTCCCCCAGTGTCCGTCCCAGTTGAAGACCCGTCCACGGAGCCGCTTCCCGGACCCGGCTTGGATAGCTGGCTTTGGCTTTACCCTGGTTTGGGCTTTATGTTTTGGCGCCCAACGCTGCCACTGCCGCTGCCGCTGTGGCAGTCGCCGCCGCTGCCTTGCCTCTGCCTCAGTCGCAGTTTGGCGCTTGTTTGCCATTCAAAATCCGTTCAGACTTTGTGTGCACATCAAGTGTTGCCCTCTCGCTTCGGCATTAGATTTGCATATAGTACTATCTCTGTCGGCCTTTCTTCTGCCGCCTGTCCCCCCCACCGGGGCCGCTCTCCACCACTCACTGTGCACTAGTTGACGTTTTCTATTGTGGCTTCATTGTTGAATAGAAAAAATGTGCAAAATAGTAACAAAAAGGAAGAAAAAAAAAGAAAATAGCAAAACATCTACCCCTGCTCGTCTTTCATCCTCCCCCGCTCTCCATCCCTTCGCTTCCCTCAGTGACACACGCATGCCTCTTGTTCGGCTTGCAACTTCCCTTAAAACTCCCCTTGGTCCCGTCTACACCAGGAGAAAAGATCACCGAAATCGGTAATGAACTAAGGAATTTAAAGCTTAAAAGTATGTGGTATATCTATTAAATCTCTTATAAAGATCCATTAAATTTCAATTTTAAGCCCGTCTCATTTTTATTTTAATTGCAAGACTTAGCTTTAGTATACCGTTCTTTGATGTTCCTTTATTATTTATTAATCTACAAAAATTGAGATTCTTTAAATATCAAATTTTTCTTTCTATAATTTCTCACTGTAACGCGTTATTTCTTCCTGTGCTTTTAACCATCGCCATCATCATCTCCGCTGCGTGGACTTGCCGCTTACATGGAAATAAAAGTGCAGATCTTGTAACTTTAGTAATTTTTCACATGACAAATTATGTGAGCAGCGACAAAGCGGGAAGTGGTGGGTGGTGGCGGCTAAAGGGAGCTGCCTGTCGAGAGGGCAACAAAGGGGCATGTATGGAGATACACACACCCAGCCAAGGGACAAACACACAACTCACACACTCAGGCGGAGAGTCTATCCAAAAGGTGCCGAGTTGTGGAATTTTGAAAGCGGACAGTCCGCATTATGCAACAATGTGGCGTCTCCTACTGCTACTGAATTTATTAAATAAGTTGCACATTAAAGTAAGTCTAAGCTTAAGGTGTAAGTTGGCTTTTTAAATTTTCAAGCAGCTCATGAACAGCAGCTAAAGTAACTAATTTAATCTCAAAAGAATATTGAATCTGAGAAGTTCTTTGCCACTATAAATAAACACGCTACGAATAAGTCATTTAAATTCTTAGGTAAAACATTTACCAAACCCCTTAAAATATTATACCTTATTTATCATGTTCCAGGATAAACCTTAAAGTTTATACTCTAGAAATACTATCTTGCTTTATTTTCCACCATTTTCTTAGCAACCCTTAGGCTCCGAGAAACACTTAATCCCTTAATTCATAAATACCTGCCCCAGAAACACACACAAAAACACAGACAACAAGCTGCCCGACATCCTTAGCAGCTCCCGTTACAGCTCCGTAATAGTTTTAACCTTTTATAAAACGATTTTTCCAAGCTGTTAAGACCCAGACTACAAACCAATGCACATTTCATTATTTACCCCCTTGGCTCATGGGGGGGAGTATCCACAAAAACCTCTGGACAATTTGACTCCCGCAAAGCCCGAAAGCAACAGCAGCGGCGACAGCAGCAGCAACATCCCAACAAAGGCAAATCCCTATCCCCATCCTGATGACTATCATGTGCGGCTATGGCTATCAACAACATCATCAAAATGCACCAACATCCAACAGTAGCAGCGGCAGCAACAAAAAGAATGGGAATAAGAATTTTCAGGGGGGGCGGAGAAGAAGGGGCAGAGAGACTGCAATTGCTTCGTGGTTTCAACCTTTTCAGCACGAGATCGGATGGCATGGGAGATGCTGAGGGAATAGCGGTGGTCACAAAAACTAAAAACTGAAACGCATCGGGAGAAGCAAGTGGCATAAGAGACACTGGTCCCAAATATCTTAGCTAAATGGGGTTTATTTTTATGATTATAAGTAAAGTTAACGAAAATAAATAAATATTATTATTATGTTTGACTTTTGTACGCAGAGAAACATACATGTCGTATACTTAATATTTATATCCAAGGATAGCAAATATCTATGCTAAACGGGGATTATTTTTATGGTTATAAGTAAAGTTAACGAAAATAAATATTATTATTAAAACAACATGCTTCTGTTTGACATTTGTACGAAGAGAAACATACATGTCGTATACTTAATATTTTTATTTAATTATAAAAAATATTGCGTATACGTAAGATCGAAATATGATGCTTAAATATATATAAAAGTAAAATCCTATAATTAATAATATTCTTAGAAATATATTTATAAATATAAAGTCAACAAGAAAAGCTTTGTATAATAGCATATTTTAAAAATGTTTCAAAACCTTTAAATGTATTTAAATTCTTCTACAACTTTAAGTCATAATTTAAAACTTATATATCTTCAACCATAATAATTAATTGCATTTTTTTTTCTCTGCAAAATTAGACCTTAGAAAAATAGTTGTAGGAGGCCTCCCTTCTGGAGCCGGCGAGTTGTGGAGCGCCAGGCCTCGGCGCATAAATATGCTGCCGACAATTGTCTGAGACATTCGAAGGCCCGGCCCGTGGTGAGTGTGTGAAAGCGACACACGGGGCATGAGGGGGTTAAGTGGGCAAAAGGGCGGGCTGGGGGTGTGCCGTCATATGGTAGAGCGAGAACACGCAAAACAGAGCAGAAATATGTATGTGGGAGCCACGGCGGAGGAGCGAAGCCGGGCCGAGGAGCGGTAAGCGAACCTCAGACAAAGCCAGCCAACGGCGGCTAAAAATGTTGGCCGAGCAGCAGAGGCAAATGTTATATGTAGCACCCACTGAGAGAGATAGCCATGGGAGAAGTGCAGAAGCAGAGCCACAGTGGTTAAAATGGAAATTACGCACATTTTAAAGGTAACTTAAAGGTGAGGGAGAGTTGTTAGTTAAATTAGACAAGCCGTAAGACTAGTGGATGTATAAAGCATAAAAGTATTTAGGAATCTTTTAAAATTTAAACTACCCATGAAAATAATATTTTAGAATACATATAAAATACCATAACTAAAAATATTTACAGATATTCAACATATATATATTTTAAAAAGAAATATACTTCAATAAAATGTAAACTCTATTACAAGATTAACTACAGATTTTTAACATCGTTTTGACAAAACTTGGGTCAATTTAAACAATTTATATTAATAACACAAGCTAACTGAATTAAATAATTTAAATACAAGCATCAATTATTATTACAAATTACTAAAAGCAACAATAAGGTTTTATTACATTTTTTTCTATATTCTTACTTTCTTAGGATTCTTACTATTCCTACTTTCTTAGGAAAAGGAAAATGGCTTTTGAAAACCAAACCAATTTACAATAATTGAATTAAAAGCTTATATAAATTAAGCAAATAAAACAGCCTAATATACATACGTAATTCTTAACAATAAATAAGTACAATACCCTATTAACATAACATAGAATAATTATAAAATCAAGTTCGTAATAAACATAAGTTTCTTAATAAAAAAAGTTGAATCCATAAAAGAAAATCCAAGTGAAGCTTCCAAACAATGAGAGTTCACAGAAAAGCGATTTACATATTATTCCACTGTCCAGTGAGTGTGGGTGGGTGTGGGAAAGTGTGTACTTGGGTGGGTGTGCGAGCGCGTGTGTGTCTGCTTGATGGTGTGCGTAATGCGAATGTGCACGAAAAAGCGTAATAGAAAAAGAACTTTACAGTTGCATCGATTTAATCGTGCGGAAAGCTAAATATGAAGGAGGAAAGGATAGGGGAGGGAAAAACTGCGTCTGGAGCATCGATGGTGGGGCGGCAGAGTGGGTGGCAGTGGGTCAACGAGGGAGCTGCGGCTGGGACGGGCTTAGGGGGCAGTGGCACAGCCTAAATTGGGATACGCTTCGCTCGGCTCGGCTCATTTAAAGCAATTCTACTGCTGCACAAACACAAACACAATTACCAGTACATGCAATTTATAATGAATGCTTTAAGGGGGAGGGACAGTTGGGGAGGGGGGAAACGCGGGTCCGGGAGGCCGTAACCCGCTGCACTTTGCGGTTCAAAGGATGCATTGTGGCCGCGTCTGCGATACAGATAGCAAAACTTTTGCGCTGCCTTTCCTCCGTCCGTTCCACTTGGTTCCTCTTTATTTCGCATTTCTTTCTCCCGTTTATCGTCTTATATTGCATAACATACGCCCAGATTTTAAAAGATGTGCTGGAGGAGGGGGCGTGGGTCGACAAACAGGCGACCAATATAATGTTTGGTACACAGGAAAAAATTAAGAAGGGAGTAAGCAAGCCAAGGCTCTGTCTTACAAAATGAAAGCAATACTTGTTGTTTGAAAGGCGTTATTTTTTAAGAAAGTTTAAGGGCCGATATTTTTTTAAAATATTTTTTTTTATATTTTAAACAAAGCACTACATATTAATATAAATTCACAAAAAAAATTAAAAGCTGCCTTATATATAAAACTTCTTCACAAGGCAATAACCTCTAACTCATTAGTTGAGAATTATAAGGAAACGCAAGCGGGAAGTAAGCTGAGGCTGAAGAAGCATTTGTTCTGTTTTAATCTGAATTTGTAAATATTTTTCTTATTTTTTAAAAAGCATTAATACATTTTTTATAATACATAAGTTTAATTTAAAATTTTGCAAGCCTAATATTTTAACAATAATCTAGCAAAAAATGTGAGCCATTCTAGCTAAAAGTGAATTCCTAATATTGTTTAATACCATTAAGAAGCGCTTAAATCTATTATAAATATATAAGCCAAAAAACCAATTCCTCACTTGATTTTTTTTTTACACAAAATTAAGTGAAATTCTTTCAAGTGCATCCACCTACAACTCCCAACCAGTAACGTTATTTTCTAATGGCGGCTTATACTTCCTAACCGAGAAAGAGTTTACTTTTTATTCCGCTGCCAAAAGTTATGACTGCATTTAGCAGGGGGAAAACTTTCTTAGCCTTGCATTGATTTCAAAAGAGAAGGAAAATATATGTACATGCTGCTACATCCCGGAGTGTGTGAGTGTTGGGAGAAATGTACTTTTAGGCCAAGTATTGTGCTCGAAATACCGTCCAAATAGCCCTCGCCCCTCACACCACCACACCACTCCGTTTTAATCGAACTGTTTACTTAAAAGTGCAACTAAAGCAAATGAAAAGTTTTCTTTTTCAACGTGTCAGACTCCAAGGAGATTGTAAATTGAATTTTGATAATGTAAATCCGGGGGAAAAGGCAGAAAAGTTTTTGCCATTTCTGCGGTTTAAGTGGATAGTTTCCCAATACCACGTCCTACTTATATATATAAAAAGTTATTGCAGATTTTGTCTGCAAGCAAAAAGAGCAAATTTACATACGCACAAAGCATGGAACATAAGCCCAAACACAAGTTACACGCCAACAAGCATTTAAATCCCATTGAGAGGCCATATTTCGCAATTTGTTAACACATTTACAGGAGTTTTATGCCAGCCACCCGGACAATTGTTGACTTTTTGCACAATCACAGGTAAATTCCCTGCGGTATTGCCAATAAGCGATCACCGGGAGCAGTGTTAATAATTGCCAGAGGTGTGGCCTTAGCTTTTGTTCTGGCTAAAAATTGGTTACTTAGGGGGAAAAAAGTTAAAGATAGATATTTAAATTTAGGTTTTAGGTGGTATTATACTTTTCTTTATTTTTATATTTATATGTATATTAATTATTGGGGGAAGGTAAGTTAAGGATAATGATTAAAGAGGACGTAAGTTAAGATCAATTTTGATTTTACGGTGTAAATGTAAAGGTCTCTGAAATTGTTACTAATTAAGTCTGTAAATTATTGTAAGTGAAGGAAAATTTAATATACAACTATTAAATTAGTTTGTAAATGCTTTATAAATATTTTTAAAACTTTTAGATATATTTCACTATGGTAGTTGCCTTACAAACTAAACAATAGATTGTAAGTTAACAAAACGTGGTTTGGGCAAGTAATTCTTATGACAATATTTAAGTTTAAGTGTTGCAAATCTAATATTATTTTTGAAGACACCCAACAAATGCTGCTATCTTCACAACATATGCTCTTATGTCTTACGAATTTATTTGGCCTCCACTACCATTCTCACTTATATTAAAAATTCATGGAAATTAGCCGATTTTGGTGCAACTCTGGCGAAACACTTAGCAAACGGATGTTTCGAGGAAATTGTTTTTGCATGAGTGTTGTTTGGCTGTAAAACAGAATCCGCCCGGGAGTGATGCTAACAAACAAAGCTGGCACTTTAAGCTAATGGCTGTCCTAGAGTCAAATTGCCGCAGGCCTCATTATGCATACAAAATGAAAGCTTATTGGCCGGACGGAGGGACTGGCGGCATACAAACACCCGGGACAGAAAGCACGGATACGCCAAAAACGGCAACCGGTGCATGGAATACGGACAGCGGACAACGGACAACGGACAACGACAATGACAGTTGCGTTTACGTTACGGGCAAACAAACAAAACTACGGGCAATATGAAAGTGCGCACACAACGGCAAAAAATCATTTGAAAGCAATTATATCAGGCGAATACACGGACAAGGAGGAGGACGAGGGGCTGCTGCTGCTGCTCGGATCTGGCACTGGGAATGGGTCATTCCGTGCTCCAAGCACGGCGTACAATGAATCAATTTACGGTACGTAACAAAGCCGCAATTACAAGCGAGCTGAGCGAGCGACAGGGACGACAGAGATGAGAAACAAAACGACAATTATGAAAAGAGCAGCGAGTGCAATTGCAATCCCAATTCCACTGACAGTTGTCGATGCATTGCAATGCACAATTTTTGGGGGCACGCTAAATGACGCAGGGGCCTGGACCGATATTTTTTCCTATTTTCTCCTTCGTTTTCTCGTTTTACCCCTGCATTTCTTGTTGCATTCTGCCCAGAGAGTTTTTCCCGAGACCCGCGTGTCAGTTCTAATGGATAATTGTCGGACTTGCATGCCCGTTGCAAGGCATTCTTGGTCGTCGCGAAAGGGTAGCCTGGGGGGAGATTAGCTATTCGAGGGGTTGGGCGGAAAGCCACCCTTCGGCACTTGTTGATTCCACATTTGGGTTAAATCATTTGACACGGAGGCGGAACTGAGTCAACCTAATTAGTTAAAGCAAGGGTTTTACGTGAGGTTTTCATTTCTGTCGGTGAGTAAGGAATCAAAAGAGGCAAATCGCATAAAAAAGATGCAAAAATCTTGTTAATTAAGCGATAATAAAGATATTTATAAAGTTCCATGAAAAGTTATATTACAAAATTAAATTTTAAGCCTTATATTTTGTTAGAAACTATTGTTTATTTTAAATTCCTCAGTGAATTAAATGTACAAAAAATAAATATCAGAGTCTTAATAAAATGCTTTTGAATAAATATTTTGCCAACTAAATTTAAGGCTAAAATAAGATAATCTATCATACATTTGATAAGTAATACATTTATTTATAAGTTTGTTTTATCACTTTAAAGATGACCTAATTTATAGTCAAATAAAAAAATGTAATTCAAATATATATTTATTTATAATAAACTTTCAACACCCATTTAGCACTCAATTTGTTCATGAAAGGTATCAAACTAATCGATCACTCCTCTAAAAACGATCTCTCTCACTTGATGTTTGCTGCATTTGCACTAAAAATACGTTCGCAAAGTGAATTGTATTAATAGCAGGGCATTTATTTAGTTATTTCAAAGTTTTGTTTTGTTTTTATTTTCCGATTTTACTTATTTTCTTTCGCCTTTGTGTTTATTTACTTTGCCATTTTGCGCTTTGCATTGCATCTAGCGGATCTTTTTCTGCCTTTTTTTATGTATTTTATTTGCTGTGGGCCCTTCAAAAGATTTATAAAGTTGCCAAAAGAGTGGGAGTGCAAGGGGGAGAGGGTGGCAGGCGGCATGAAGGGGGCGGGACGGGAGCGTTCAAAATTACTGAGCCGTGGCGATCGCCGCGCCAGTCAACGAAACTGTGAATGGAATTGTATTCGCATGTTTTCAACGATATTCGCCAAGTTGCACAACGAAAATAGAGAAAGATGCAGATACTCGGCCTAGGCAACAGATACAGATAAAGATACTTGGGGCGCGGAGATGCGGATGCATCTGTATCTGTGAATCTGGGCAGCGTCATCAAAAGGTATTTTGCATTAATTCAAGATTTATGCATTCACCATTCGCTAGGTGCTGCATTTCCCATTCGCATCGCCACAAGACTTTTACCTAACTTCGATGCAGCCAGTCAGTGATGGGAAAGATACCTAGGCTATGGTAGTACCATATAAATTGATGAAACCTTTTCGATCTAAATAAATCACTATACGTGACATAGGTCATTTCAAACTCGTTGGGAAACAGCAAAGTCTTTATTTGTGTCTAAATAATAAATATTTTAATTCAAGATAGTTTCCGTACAAAACTACAATACAAATACAATATAACAGTACTAGTTGAGCCCTTCTCCGCGCTTCTCATACATGTTATAAAAGTAAATTGATATAACAGTAATAGTTGAGACCTTTTCCGCGATTTTCATAAATTTCACTTGGGTAGTAATTAAAGTTTATGAAATTAAATCAACAACCATTAATATAATTTATTAACTCAACGTCTCGATCATTATTTCAAGTAGGAAATCAGTGCCTAAGTACAAATACAGATACTTTACATCACTGGCTGCAGTGGCAATAGTTGCACCGGTGGCTGCTGCTGCTTCTGCTGCAGTTGCAGTTGTTGCACCTGCCAACATCGTCGGAGCTCAGCGAGCAGCAGGTGATCCATTTCTTTTATCCGGTGGCCGCCGCTTTCCCGCCACAAGAAATATGGCAAGGGATTGTTGGTGAAGGGAAATGTAAGGGGCGGGCCAGCCTATTTTTGCCCGTGTTGTTGCGAGTTTGCCAAACTAATGCAAATAGACAAGAAGAGCTGCAATCAACATCCGCGCACCTCCTCCTCCCCTGAGTGGAGTGCTGAAATTCACTTGGGTTATACAATTTGCAGCATTTCGATAATAGATATATTTATAACCGTACATCTATGTGGATGTATATGCATGAACTGCATAATTTATGGGCATTGCGTGTTCAATGGATTGCGACGACTGTTCGGGCCATATGGCTGTACCTATAGTATGTCTCCTCTCTCACATTTCTGTCTCCCTGATTTCCACTAATGGGGTTTCGGGGGGAAGCTGCATTTGGAGAGATGACTTCAGGGCCCAACTGAAATTATGAACAAATTATCTGATCTAGTTTGGCATAAAGGCGTTGGTGAGCCCTTCTCGGCGCTTCTCACAAAGTGCACTTGGGTGAGAATAGAAATAGGGAAAAAATGCTAACCACTTTGTAACATAAATCTGTTTATTTAATTAAATATATTAATATGTTAATTGGTATTACTTACTTATATAATTCAAATGAATATTGCATAGCCATTTAAATTACACAAAAATAAGTCTAAACTTTAATTAGATATACTCTTTAACAAATAGTGTAATTTAATCTTTTTAGTTTGAAGTGGATAATATATTGGCTGTAGATTCCGGCCTAATGTTTTATACTAACCACAAACCAAACCTATTCATTTGCAATAACGACTTGATGAAACTGCCAACAGAATTTTAAACCAAAATATTTCGTTTAATTAATGGATAATCACTTTTAAATTGAACTGAAAGCTGAGCTTTGGGGAGTATAAAACTAATGTATAATTTAAATAGGTAATTAGCTAAACATACATGATATGAAATTTTTAATAGAATAACTTAGTTCAGCCATTAATTTATAATGCTTTTCAATCTCAATTAGACGCTTCATTCTGAATAAATCGATTTGCGCGCTCTTTTCCATAATTTGTTCACTTTATGCGCTGCGTCAAAAGTCCGTACCCACTTCCATTCCAATCATTACCTTCAATCAAGCCACTTGACTGCCAATCACCGGATCGCCCATTTGCTTGTCTGACTTTGTGAGGGCAAAAGGTGGCCTCGCCACAGACCCGAAATCCCAACGCCAAAGCCAAATCCCAAGCCGATGCAAATTATCAGCAATGCAGCTCGCAATTAATCTGCTGCATATGACACCGCAATCACAACTTAACCCATTTTGGAGCGGCACAAGCGCACAAGTGTATAAATGTTGGATGAGGGAGGGACTGGCGGCACTGGAAGCTGGGCAATCGGACTGATAATAAACTGTAGCCGGAAGGATGGGAGCGGGGACGAGAAGAGTAACTGCATTGCACTAAAGCACTAAGCCGAATGGCTTTAATTGAATTTTGATGTCCTTGGCAAATTGTTTTCTAATTAGTTTCGCAGACTTGGATCCCCAGCTGGGCCTGCGCGTCCATTTCTGGCCAGTCCTGGCCAGTTCCGGCCCTCGTTGACATAGAAAACTTTCTGTCAACAACTCTAACTGCCTTGACACTACTCCCCAAGCTACGCTCCATTCTCTGTTTTCCTTCCGGCGCCCTGCTCTTCAATAATGACAAACTTAAAACTTAAACAATTAATGCCACGTCCACGACCTCAAACTAAATAGAAAAAAAGTTGGTAAATGGTTAACTTACTTTTGTAAAACGAAGTTTGCATGCCCTTTGAAACCATACAAACTTATGGAAATTTATTTCTGTGCCTTTGCTAGGGAAAATTCCTAAAGACTTGTCTCTCAATCCTTGTGAGCCTTCCTCTGCGCTTCTCAGGAAGATTACTTGAGAAGACGCGCTTCTTAAAAAATGTACTTGTTTAAGACAATTTTGTTACTTAATATTAGAATTTTCTTGGAGGAGTTCAAACCTTTCTCTTGAATTTTGAACCAGTTGACTCAGCCAATATAAAGATTTTCGGTAAGGGTATAAAGGGTACTTACCCGGGATCATTGGGCACCTCCGAGGGCGAGCATGGTCCCAGCTCCACTTGCTGCTGCTGTTGCTGCTGCTGCTCAATCTTGATGTCCATGTTGGGGTTTTAACTTGGGATTGAGATTGACTGGGAGTTCGAGAGGTGCTGCTTGGGGAGCGGGGCTGTTGTCTGGGCTGTCTGCACGGCTGCTACTCTATAATTGTTGCTCCAACGCCTTCTGCTTGCCGGGCATCGAGAACTGCGCGGGGAGGCTGAGTGGTTCTGTGTGTGTTGTATGGTTGTGGTGTGTGTGTGTGAGTGAGTGTTGGCGTGTTGTGTGTGGTTGTGGACGGGGAATGCTGCTTCTACAAGTTGGCTAACAAAGTGTTCCCTTAATCATTGGCCACGTTGGCTGCTAGTTGGCTTTTCGATTGGCTCCAGGATTCCTTGATTTCCATTTGGCCTGTCTTTTGCTTTTCCCCACGACGATTTTTCACAGATTTTGCTGTTGCTTTTCCCTTGTGTTTGCTTTTATTTTTTGGTTTTGCCTTTTTGCTAATAATTGTTTTTGGTTACATTGCACACTTTGAATCACATTTCTTGGTTGTAGTTTTAGTTGCTTCGGTTTGCAGGCCACTTTTGGTTTGGTTATTGTTTATTTTATTTTGTTTTGTTGAATTTAATTTTAATTTTGGTATTCTTTAATTATTGTTTGGTATTTAGGCTTTAAGTTTTAGAAACGTTGCGTTAACTTTTGTTGTTGGTTATTCAATTGATTTAAAGGCAACATATTACGACAAAGATCTGTTTTGTTTTGTATTCGGGCGAAAAATTAATTAAATTGCAATTTTAAACTTTGCCAGGAATACTTTTTGAAAAAGTCCCTCCTTCCCTTTCACAGCTGCTGCTGCTGTGATTTCCCATTTACCCAATATATCCCCCTTTTATCCTCGGCAAACCCCCCGTAAAATGCAATGATTCGCAACGAACAATCGTAAAATGCAACAAAAAAAAAACGAAAAAATAATGCTATGAGAGAGCGAGGTGGCGGCAGGTGTAAAGGGGGCGGTGGCATTGAGTAGGAGGAGTGCAAAAGTGACGGCTGAGTGACAATTGGGATGCTGTACAGAGAGTGGAAAGAGATCTTCGACTCCAAGTAAATTTATTCATTAGAATAAGCAGGAGACAGCCAGTCTTATATTTCAATTAATAAATAAATTCTAAGTAACCGAAACTCAAATGAGTTCAACCAATTAAAATAATGAATCAATAGGAATTAATGTTCATAATAGAAAAATCTTCCAGAAATTTATTCTATAATCATATTCTTTATTATTAAGTTAAAAGGCCAAATGTGCAATACCACCCGTTTTTATTGCTGGGAACTTTTTGTTGTTAATGCTATTATTTGCCGTTGCTTTCTCCCTCTATTTTTTTTTTAATTCTTCCTATTTGTTTTTTTTAGCTTTTTTGCATTTGCTGTGTTTAATACGCGCCTTGATCTTTCGCACACCCACAATTACAACAGCAACAACTAAGGGAGAGCGATAGAGTGGGAGAGAGATAGAGAGAGAGAGGGAACATTGCATGCAGTGACTCCCTCAACAAAAACAATAACAACAACAGCAATGTAATAACGCGCAGCATGCAAGCTTTCACAAACAGACCCTCATACACACACTCGAGCGATTGCCCATAGAGCACACACACTCGCACACCCATAAAGGGAACATGCACCGTTACAACGAGAGCAGAAGTTAACTGGCGGCAGCAACAAACACGTGACCCGACAATTGCGACAATTGGCAGCACAAAATAAACGAAAATAAAACAATACAAAAAAAAACAGAAAATAAACGAAAATAAAACTACGAATGTGCGGCCGGCTAGTGATCGCCGATAGAGTGCGTCCTCCATTGATCGCTAATAATCGAAGTTCCCGTTATGTTGCCAACAAGAGCCATTTTGTTTTAGTGATCGAGCGGTACCGTTATGACTGCCACTAGAACCAGAAAACATCATTTTTGTTTAACTTTTGTAAATATGTATACTAATTTACTAAGTGAATTATGGAAAACTTTTATCGAGACGGAATATTATTAACAATATTCGTAATGTGTAGTTATTATAATACTTTATTGTTTTTTATAAAACACCATTTCATAATTAACACAAAAACTCGCTACAAAATAAAGCGTAATAGTAATAAGTTGTATTTCGTTTAATTATTTTATTGATCTTTCTGATAATTATTTCCCAAGAAAAATAAATCTAAAATGTTTTAAGACTTTCCTTTTTACACTCATTGAATTAACTAACTATTTTCTTTTTTCCCACAATGGACCTTCTTCTAACCTAAAAGATCCTCTGGAAAGTCAGCTCTCATTCTCTCCCTCCAAATTTTTCAATCAAAAATCATTTTGCCGGCCGGCAGCCATTTTGCTGGGAAGATCAACAACAGCAGCAGCTGGAAAGCACAGTGGAAGGGAGGAAGAAGGACACGTAAAAGAGGGGTCTTAACTTATCCTATGCACTTGTTATTGTATTTGTTTGTAATTGTGAATCAAATGCCGCGCACTTTTATTTGATTTTCCTTTTCTTTTTTGTTGTTTTGTTTTTTTTATTTTATATTATATAATCGTCAAATTGCACTCCACACAGCCATCGAGGTAAACAAAATGGAAAATGCCCGCTCTGTTCGGGTGTATATCTCGTTAACTATTCTTTCGTTATTTCTATTATTTATTTCTTGCGCACGTGTGTGTGTTGCACGCACTTCACGGGAACTCAGAAATCGGGACTCGACTCGAGTGGAGGAAAATACGGATTGCAATTATAGTGCAACGACGACGACGGCGGCGGCGGCGGTGGCGTTGATTTATTTTCCCTCTGTGCTGTTTTCTTCTTCTTCTTTTCGTGCACGAACGCGACAACCAACAAGACGAAACTGAGAAACGGGACCCCAAAACACAACTAACGGCCCCAAACGACCGGCGGCAGCGACGCCGGCTGCTCCACGCTGCACTCTCTGGCGGCCGCGTTTTTGTTGCCTTCCTGAGCAAAGCTTTGCGCCGACCGCGCTGCCGGCTGCGACGTCGAAGGCGGCAGAGGCAGTTGCACTATTTACCGGCCTGCAGCACATGGCGCATGTACTTAGGCATCACAGCTGATAAGTGATAAGGCCGCAGAGAGAACTGCAGAGAGCGCCCGAGAGAGCGTTCGCTGAGCGAGTGAGAGTTTTGCAAAGGGAGCGGCGCTTTCTCTTAAATGCCAGTGAGCTTTGGAAGCTTACACTGCTCGAAGAGCAAGTTGTGTTTAACGTTGCGTATACACAATATTATTTTGTGTGCTTGTAATTTTTTTTTTAAAACGTTAACTATAGTTTAAGTTATAGCTTTAGTTTCGTGTGAGTATATTTACTAGAATAAGTTCCTAAGAAACTAATTAAGGCTTTCCGAGGAAGGAAAGTGTTCACTAGATCCTGTAGATTTTCTAGCATATAGTCGGATCTGTGTTTGTGCACTTCTTGCTATGCTTGGAACAAAGCTCATCGGATACGGCGTAGATCTTCCACACCGCCTATGTGATACACTTCACTACTACAAAATAAAGTCTAGGTGCACTTATTGTGAGTTAAATGATTGGTCAAACGGTTGAAATATCCATACACCCCACGTCTTTACCCTCGCTGCGTGGTAACTTATGAAAACCTTCCTCGATTATTTACATACATAAATAATTTTGAAGTTATTTGACCGCCACGCCAATCCTCGGCCTGGTTATCGCTTCACCAAGGCACTGCTCCTGCACTGCAGGACTCCTGCAGCAGGAGTATATTTTTATTTTATTTTTATTTGTATTTATATACATATTTACATATGTATATTTAAATTAATTTTTTGTTCTTACGATCTGGCCCCTAAAGGCAGTGAAAGTAAGCTTTTCTCCCCTAAAAATTAAATTCAAATTAAACTGTGCGCTCCCATTAACTTTAAAACCAATAACTTATTCGTTTTATCAAATTTATTCGGTGAAAACTCTACAATCTTAGGTCACTTTAATTTGCATATTATTGTATGGCTTTTAACTATTCAGTAATTAAATATCTAAGCAAGATTGACCCCTTTCTTTGGGTAATACAAATTCACAGAAACCATAATGGTTTTTTTTCTTAAACTCTCAATTAATTAGGGTTTCAGAAATGTTTATTTTAAATTTGATTACACTGGAAATAGGAAATCGGAACTTTACTTTATTGAAAAGAGAGTTTATAAAAGACTATGAAGCTCCGTCATGTTTTCCTATGCCTTTAATAGAGAATTTTCCAAAATAATTTTCGTATCATAATAACGTCGTTTAAATTTTGTTTTCCCACACGGTGAGGCTCGGAACCATTTTATTGCGTTCGGAAAATACGGCATACGGGAAATTTAGCTCAAGACTCGAACGAGGTATCCATCGGGGCAATCTTAAAATTAAGCAAATAACAGTGGTGAATGCGTCTTGGAGCGTCCAGTAGCTATCGCAACTCCGGGGAACAATTCAGGAATACAGGCGTAGGGTAGCTCAGCTCCGATCGGCGGTAAATATGGGGGATGACAACAGAAACACCCTCGAGCACTCCACTCCACTCCGAACTCCTCAGAAAATTATGTATCTAACTATTCTGGGCAGTCACGGGCGGAGATGTGGGCGGCGGTGTTGGCGTACTGCCGGCGTCCAGGGGCTGTGATCGCTCCTTCTCCTTGTTCCAGCTCTTTAGGCCCTCGGGCAGAGTGGTGTCTTCTTCAAATGAGCCGGTACCCTCGACGAACTCCTCATACGTCGACTTCTCCTTGAAGGGCCGCGGGCCGAGCAGCTCGATCATATCGTCGCGGCTAAGGACCTC
>VNJV01010599.1:0-13150 GCA_008042635.1 Drosophila nikananu
ATGAATATTTAGTGTTTAATTCAATATTTATATTTTATTTAGATCGTTAACAATTTATGGAAACCTTGTTAAAATGATATCCCCTTGTATTCTAGTAGAAAACTCTCTGAAAATTGTGTTTCTAAATCCCTAACCCAAGCTGTACTATTTATATTTGACAAGTATGTTCATTTAGAAGGAAAAACAAAACCGGCAAAAAGCAAAACAATCAATTAACTTGCCGGCCGGCACTTTTAGCCAAAGCTTTCTGCCACCAACTTGCCCCTGGAACTGATAAAATTTCACGCAATTATCGCAGCTACTAAAGTGCACAGAAAAGAGGGGAGAGAGCTCAAGGGAAGCTGGCTGGTGGCTTCGAAAAATGCGCTATTTTAAAACGCGTATTACCTCATTTTTGGCCATGATTGATTGGCAAATGTTGTACTACCGCATCGGCTGATGATGATGATGATGATGGCGACGATGAGTCATAGACAGTAACTAAAGCAAACTCGAACTAAGCCAGCAATCCTCTCCTCTGACTAAGCCGAGTTACTTTTTTTTGTCTTTTTGTCTTACTCGCTTCAGCTCACTTTTAACCCCATTACGCTTGAGCAACAGTCCAAGCCGAGAGTCCGCAGTCGAGGCCAAAACAGAGTAATACACTCGGGAAATAAAGAAAGCCAGGGCCTATAAAAATGTTTACTTAGTTATTAATAAAGACATTACGAAGAATGTTAAAAATTTCATATAGATACATTTTCAAGCATTTTGTTCAAAAAAAGTACTTGGGAATTATAAGAAAACGTTATTGCAATTTTGCTATAATTCTCAACTAGATTTTTTACTTTAAAACTCTTTCTGGAGACCAAGAAGGCCTATAAAACTTGAAGAATTTTGGTATTTCTCTATTTTACCATTTATAACTTAAACTGTTTATAGATCACTATAAGAACTATAGTTTTTTCGCCAAGTGCAGCAAAAGAAAGTCAGCCGGCCAGCCATTGCGCGAGTGTGCTAAAAGTGGGCAACCTAGCAACTGGCGGCAACAAGGAATTGGGAAATCCGAGGGCCAACTGTAGAGCGGAGTGAAGTGAAGTCTAGTGGAGCTGGGAACTCAGGGAACTCGGGGGAACGGCCACCGACCGATGGCAAATGGCCCCGGCTGGTGGCATTTACTGGTCAATGACATTTTAGAGTTTCAGAGCGCAATGCTTTTGTGCTGTGCGGTCTTTGCGTGATAGAGGAAAAGTGCCGGAAAAAATGTTAACGCTACATTTTCCGCCCAGCCGTTTGTCCTCCTCCCCAGTCCCCATTCCAATCCACAATCCCCAATCCCCGACACCTGCGGTGGCAGAGTCCAAAAGTAACGCCGAGTCACACCACTAAGTCACTGACACGTTTCCTGCCGACCCGCTTCTTTCTCGACTTGCTTATTTCCACCTTTGTGCCGCATCTCTCAGGTTTTTTTTTTATACTTTATAAGCACTTGTATCAACGTTCGAAGGTAGATTGTAGTTATTTTGATCTCGATCCAGATAGTTCTCACAATTTCCTAGATTTAGCGCAATAAAAAAGCAGGTGCATTGAAAATGTAGAGGTGATGGATACACTCTTTCCAGTTTCAAAGTATCAGTGATTAATTCATAATATTTATAAATAGTTATTCCATTTAAATAGGAATTTATCGTTCATTATAGAATTTTTCGAGGATGTTTTTAAAGATTTATAGTTTCCAGAAATTACTCATGACAACGAGATTATGGGAGGAAATTATGAACTTTACGTATAGAGCATGCCTGTGGCCATAAACCCAGACTGAACTATGATTTCCCTTCAGTTTTTTTCTTGTTTCTGTTCCATTTGTTGGATTTGTTTGCCAGGCCATGTCATCGTTGTTGGTTGGCGGCTCCCTGCTTTAGTGTGCTATTTGTTTGTTGGCAAGAATGTCATGTTGCCGCACTTCTGCCTGCCTGCCAGCCGCTTTCTCACTTTCACAAGTTCTGCCTGCTGATGTCATTATAATAATTTGTATGCATTGGTAATGAGTGTGTCCGTGGCGTGTCAACCCCCGGGAATGCGATGCGCAGACGACATCTGAGACGAGTAATCGCCAGAGTCGAGAGCAGGCTGAGAATGGCAGACACTCCCCTTAGTTTTCCCCGAATTTTCCAGATCCACAATCCAAGGGTTGAGGGATGCTCTTTTCTTGAGCCCGAGGGCCTGACAATTGATTGGAAAAAATTTATGTGAACTGTTGCGACAAGTTGTAGAATGAATCTTTTAGGTTTACGGTTTTGCAGATACATAAAAGTTACATTTTCATAGAATTTACAAAGCGAAGAGGCTTAGGAGACTTTATATTTTTTTCTTAAAAAAGTTTGCGTAGTTCTTGAACTTTTAAAAGTATTTTAAGCACTGGAAACCCCTTTTTAAACTCTGGAAACATAGCTCCAGATGTTCTTCCAAGAAGCTAAAGGGTTTTTTCTTGACTTCTTCTCTAAATTACTTTAGTTATTAGGAACAATCTTTTAATGATTCATTTTAATACCCAGATCTTGTATAATATAACAATTTCTCGGTTAATTCCCCCATAATCCCTCTTACTCATAGTGGGGCAAACTTTGGATATATTTATTTAGCTGGAATTTTGTCTGTGTGGTGTATTTGCAGAGTCTGATTTATTTTCGTTGGCCTCTCACCCAAAGGCCTGGAAATACTTTGTAGCTGCATCTGCCAGATATTTTTACGAGACATGGACGCAATAATGCCATAAGTAACATTTTCCCTGACGCACAGCGCTAACGGCAGTGCCACATGATGGGTTTTTTGCTATTTCTGCTTTCGAAGACACACGATGAAGTCTTCAATGGGATGGCTCATTGCATTTATCGATTTAACAGAAGCGAGAAGTTGTTTTTGGGGGCGCAAAATGAATGCTAACGACCGAGAGAGGGGAGGGGTCAGACTCAGACACAGGCCAAGTGTTGTTTTGTTTGTCATTGTTGGTTTGGTGATGATGATGTTGAAACTTGAATCATGCTTTTTGGGTGTTGGCTCTAATGAATAAAAGTATATTTTTAGCCTTTACTCAGGATTTTCTTAGTTAAAAAATAGCCAAGGATTTCCTAGCTTAAGCCAAAGTATCTTTTCCACCTACTCACACACTTTCTTGTCTCCCTTGCAGTTGGAGGAGTACGCTGCCTTCAATGCAGCTCCCGGCTATGAAGCTCAACACGATGAGGATACTGCGCCAGCCGTGGACCAGGGCATTAATCCATTTGCCCAACCCTTTACGCCCGCTCAAAACTTGGCTGTGGAGTTTGAGGAGCCAACAGTCGCTCCTTTCGAACCGGAAATACAGGCAGCTGGCAACGGCTTCAATGAACTGCAGTTGCAGGAGGAACTTGTGGAGGAGGAGCAGTATACGGCCAAGCCAGTATTCGACTCCAAGTACTTTGATTTGGGTGACAAGGTGCAGGCATCAGAGGAGCAGCCCCTGGAGCAGCCACTGGAGCAGCCACTGGAGCAGCCACTGGAGCAGCCACTGGAGCAGCCACTGGAACAGCCACTGGAACAGCCACTTGAGCAATCAACATTTAACGACGACTTTGTTGTGCCCCAGGAGCAACAGTTCTCCGCTTCCGAGGAGCCTGTTCTACCACCTATTGGAGATTTTGTGGCTCAGGATCAACAGTTTATTGCTCCTGAGGAACAATTGCTGCCTGTGGCTAAAGAGTTCGTGGAACAGACTACTGCTGAAGCCGCTGCTGTTGCTGCTGCTGCCGCTGGTTCAGAGGAGCCCGTGCTTTTGCAGACCGAAGAAGCTGTGCTTCCAACTACCGAGCCCGTGGCGGACGATCTTCCTGAAAGCGAAAGGCCTGTGGCCGAAGTGGCTGCTGTTGCTACTGCCGCTGCAGCTGCTGTAGCCGTTGCCGCTGTTGCTGCTGCCACCAAATCCAAGGACAGCAAGTCCAGTGCCCCGGATTCCAAGAAGCCGGCGGCCAAGGCAGGACCCGCTGCCAGCAAGCCCAAGCCAGCCGGTACTGCAGCTTCGTCTGCGATCAAGAAGACAACAACCAGCTCTTCCACGACCTCCAAGACGACTACAGCTCGTCCTCGCACCGCTCCCGTTGCCACCACCAAATCAGCGACTGCAGCTCCGCCAACGGCAGCCACCCGGAAGCCATTAAGTAGCAGTGCCGGAACCGCAGCTAAACCCTCAGCGCCCAGGACAGCCCCGAGCAGCACCACAACACGACCGGCCACGGCTCCGGTGAGCAAGCCGGCAGCTGCGGCATCCAAGACCACCACGGCCACCAAGCCGACGGCCAGTGCTGCCAGGACAACGGCTGCCCCACGCCCAGCGCCCAGCACCACGGCTCGCAAGCCGGCCACAAATGGAACCGGATCGGGAGCAGCCACAGGAACAGCTGCCCGGAAGCCGGCCACAAGTGCACTATCCAGCACCAGATCGACTCTCAGCTCGTCGGCTGCCGCATCCAAGCCACGCGTGCCGGCTGCAACAACAACGGCGGCAGCGTCGGCGGCCTCGGCCAAGCCAAAGGTTGCCTCGCCACGCGCTGCCAGCACCTTGAGCACAGTGCGCAAGGTGGCCAGCACAAACGGCACTACGCTCTCGGCTCGCAGCCCCACCAAGCCGACCACCAACGGATTGGGTAGCAAGACCAGCAGCTCCACTACGACCACCACCACAACCACAACGATCACAAAGACTTTCACGGCCCGCCCGGCTCCCAAGTTCACCCATTCGACGGCCACCAATGGCAGCTCGACCACGACTCGCCGACCACTGGGCACCACCACCAGCTCCAGCTTGTCAGCAACCACGGCGTCCGCATCTCTGAGGAAGTCATCACCATTGAAGGCATCGCCCCTAAAAAGCACCACCACCAAGCCGCTGACACCGAAAGCCAAAGAAAGCGCCACCGCTGCCAAACCATCGCCGGCTGGACTGAAGGCGCGCAAGTCGACACCGCTGAAGGGATCCACACCCACTCCCATCAAGGCACCGGTTGCCGCTGCACCGCCGGCCGAGCCCGCTGCACCCACCAATGGTGAGGCCAAGGAGGAGGAAGTTATCAAGCAGAACGGCAACGGTCTGCACGAAGTGGAGGAGGCCCAGGAAATCCAGGAGCTGCCGCCAACTCAAGATCAAGGGCCAGCTGGTGCCGCCGAAGTGTCGCTGCTGGATTTCTAGAGACCGCCGCGCCCAGAGAGATTCCAGAAGTAAACCAGAGCTGAAACTACTTTACTAATATTTTAAAACATATTAAGCAAAAGTATTTAGCGCGAGAACCGAGAGAGATATTTCAAAACAAACAAAAAAACGAAACAAACGAACAGAAAGCAGAACTGATGATGATGCATCCGGCAGAAGCGACTCGGAAACTAAACGCAGAATGCCAGCCAAATTGTGAATTGCTATCCATTCAATTTATTAATGAGACCGATGACATCTTCGACACTTCTTGCTAAACATATTTATATTATATATTAGTGTATGTTAATAAAGTACACCCGGAGGGAGCTTGAGCGAAGGTAACTTTTGTGCTACGAATGAAGACGATATTACAACGGCGTGTGCTCTGTTTTCTCGCTCATTTATTTAAGGTTTTTTATATTTTAGTAATTGTTCCTCACCACGCTCTGTTATTTTTTGCTCATGTGCTAAAATTTGGTGTATCTTTGTACTGTGTCAACGAACCGCGTCGAGAAAAACAATTGTCATTATGCATACTCTTAAAGAAAACCAATTAATGGAACAAATTCCAAAAAAGATCTTTGAAAACCTAGAAAGGGGTCAAAAATTGTCATGTAGCAAGAACCAGAAGAAAGAAACAAGAAAATGAGAATGATAATCCAAGTTTAACTAGCTATTATAGTCGGCGTCCTAAAACGTAAATAAACGACAACTAAACACAAAAAAAAACAAATCAAAACTAATCCAAGAAAAAGGCAACGTGTGTAATTTGCGCAGCTGAAAATGTAGACTGCAAACCAGTAAAGAAACACAAAAAAAAAAGAATTAATAAGAACCTTAAATACTGATCAAAGAAGAATTGATGTGTTTTCACTCTGTACTTCCCAGCGCACCCTTGGATTCTACATGTTGTATACGTTCCTCCAAGTTTACTTAAAAACAACACCCAAGAAATGAGAAAAAAAAAAAACAAAAAATGTAGCACTCAGACATTCTTAAAATTTATTGGTTATAAACAAAATTAAAACTCTTACCCCAGTGTATTATTATAATTTCAACAAAAACGATAAAAAAATATATATACCTAGAAATCTCTGAATGTTTTCTGTTTTAAAGGCTTCTTTTATATCCGTTTTTTGCTCCTATGTTTTGTGACCCAACAGGTCCAATGTATTATTATTTTTTAATTTGTTAATTATGCCACATGAAGAAAAATAAAAGAGAACATCAGCATCATCAATAAGCAAAACATTTAATGTAACTCCAGCACCCCACTCTATACACACCACACCCTCTTTCTCTATATACATATTGTATGTTTAAAACGATATTACCAATTAAAAATTAAACAAAAACGAACAACAAAAAAATACTTAAAACCAAACGAATAGTCTTTTGATTTGTTTTATTTTTCGGTTCCATTATTTAAGTCTTATTTTAGTTCTTATTCAGAGACGATTTATGTGGAAGGAATGAGAGATACCAAAGCGTCAACGGCTCGAATTTATTGATAACTGAGAGAAACCAATTTTGCCTGCTTTTGTGAAAGTAAAACCCGGAGAATTTTGTTAGTGATTAAGTTGCTAGAGTTGAAAGTTTGCCTATACCTACAAATAATATATGAATATAAATCAAATATACAAGAGATATAGTAATACCCGAACGCATAGAAGGGCATCCAGCGAGCTCTAGTTGTCTACATAGTTTAGAGAGAGAGTTAGTTACTCGTAGTTGATTTGCGTTATGGTTTCGCCCAAAATCCCGCCCCAGTGCCCTTCACTTTCATTTGCCTTATTATTAGTAGTGATTTGCTAACAACTAACTAAAGCTTAAGCTAAATTACGATAATTACATTTACATCTATTGAAAAGTTAAGTCGAAAGCCACATGAGAATAGAGAGACTTAGACGCAGCCAACGAAATCCATAAAATATGAAACCTTCACGACCGCAATTAGTTTGGCTTGAATGGGCTCAACCCCCCCGGGACCCCGGTCCCGACCATTATTATCGTCAAGTTCAGAGACAGACTGATTTAGTGATTCATAACCGACCGATACTGCCCGTGGGGTCTGTGGACCGATCTGGACCCGACCTGGACTCCTCTCCGGTTGGCTGGCTGAACTTACTTTCCGTTGCATTTAGTCAAAGGAACGTTTCTTTTTTATATATATTTACACATACACTTTAATTGCATGGAAAAGTTCTACAACAAATTAATAATTACTGACAGTGAAAGCAGTAAGTACTCGTACTTACCTAAATGACGAAAAGAAACGAATAACTAATACCTATAATTTATCGAATTACATATACAAGAAAAGAAAAAGAATATACAAAATTAAATACAAATAAATAAACCTATATACAATTATCTATACCATTAATACATATATCAGACAACAAGAACATATTTGTGAGCGTGTAGTGAAAACAACCAAAATAAAAACAAAAACTGAAATTAACAGATATTACAACAAAATTTATTACTAATAAATGTTAAATATACAAAACAACATAAACCTCTTAACCACTTTTATGCATTTTGGGGAATATTATTTTTTATCTTCAAAGGGAGAAATGTTAAATAATCTTGGGTCACTCCGAAGTTCCCATCGAAAATCGAAAAGGATATTTAATCTGTAATCTGTGATCTTTTCAGAACAGTGGTGCCCGGTTAACTGACTAATTTAGTCAGTTTCTAATTAGCAAATATAGCCTGCAAATACCTTGTTTCGAAATTTGTTGGACAGATAATTTCCCTTTAAAGGGTTTATAAATATTTAATACTAATCATTTTATTCCGTTTTTTTAGAATCGATTATTAGATCATATTTTAAGAAAGAATGGGTAAAATTTTTGTTGATTGTTTACTAAATACACAATACTCAAGCTTTCAACAATTTAGGAATATGCAAGAGAACATATTTATTTTGTGATTAGGATTAAGGGAATTAAGTTTAAATTAAGCTACTGTTTTTGGATTTTTTAATATTTCCAATAACCCACAAGTTTTTTTCTTTGATCCTTCATTATCTTTGAATCTTAAAAAGTTTCTTGCTCTTAAGAGAAAAATAAATTTCGGATTTAAAAAATAAACAAATTCAGGGTAATTTTAAATACTGATCACACCATACTGTGCTGACTTTTATAATAAATTCTAGATCGAATACAAATCCCTAACTAAAATTAATGATTAATATTGTTAGATTGCCAGCTGTGTCTAGAAACCTACCAAAGTATTTAGCACATTTAAGAGGCATTTGCTGCTTCTAATACCCTTTCTCCTGCACTGCAAATCTTAATTAGACATCGTCCGGTCTTGAGCACCTCCTCTGGGCAGCGCCATTATAGCCAGGGCCAAAGACAACCCTCAAAGGGCGTTATGAATTGGGCTCATTATGGCCAGTGACCTAACCAAGCCCTCACTTCAGAGTGCAGTCCAGTGCCAGGGCCCCTCCTCGCCATTATTGGGCCGCCTCTGCTCATTTGCATTATGGCCAAGATGGTATGGAACAAAGGCGCAATGTGGTCGGTGGCGGCAGCAAAGGGGTCTGGCGAGGATGGGGTGCAATGGGAGCGCCATGCTGGAGAAATGAAATGTTTGCGTGTGGAGCGCGACGTCGTCGTCGCTGGCTCTCTGCCTTGCATGAATCACTCGACCGGCGACATCGTGTGCAAAGTGTAATGAATCACTTGTCGGCGGGTAAGAGGGCCCGCCAGTTCGAGTACCCCCCACAAACCAACGAACATACACACACTCACGGAGAAAAACACTTATAACCCCATTCAGTTACTTACCAGCCGGTACGTGCCGGTAATTTACAATTTGTTCCCGCCCCAAAGTATGGCCATCTCCAAATGTGCGAGACACACTTTTATTTACATCTATCGGAGCTCCTTAATAAGTCCAAGCTGTTGATATCGACTAGGCAGAGGTATTTCGGGCTTTTAGTTTATATAAAAAAGATAATTTTACGTTAAAAGACCTACCTAAGCTTAAGGATCAAGAAGGACAAGAAAATCTCTTCGCTTACCTGTCTAAACAGGCAACATTTAGGCAACTCTTTTAAAGGTTCCCCTACTGAGAGTTAACAGTTGTCAAACAAAAAAAATGCAAGGATAACGGTCTTAAATTATGTACTTTGTGGACGATGAAATTGGAATTTTATAAATTCTGGAAAACTCATAATACATATATTAAAATTTACAAACATAAAATTTCTTGTACTATTACAAACCTATACGAAATGTCGTCCCTATTAAAATGCCACAATGCCCAGTTTAATAATTGTCAAATTCATATGATTTTGTGGGCTCATTTTTATTTCTTTCCTGTTCATAAAAACAGTTTAAAAAGTACGGCTAGCATTAATATTTCCATACAAATTTTTGTAGTGGTGGGGACAGGGGAACTCTTACAGTCTAAATCCACTGCATCAGTTGGCATTGAATTAAGGGGGAATCTTGTGGCCGTGGTGGTGGATAAACTTATGACTAAACCAACTTTGGGTGCTGTCAGGTTCTAGAACTTGGGTCGCTTCACAAAGGGCTTGGGCTTGGCACCGTTCTCCTGGTACGGACGCTTATTAAAGGGCTTGTTGCCAAAGCTCTTGTTGTTGCCAAAGCTTTTGTTGTTGCCGAAATTCTGGAATTTACCAGGGAACTTGCCACCTGGGGCTCCAGCAGGATTGCTGCGACCAACCCAGGGCTTCTTGCTCATTATTCTGTGCTTGAGAAGCGAGTTGGGCTCTAAGAACACGGGTTGGTTGTTAATTATGTGCTCGTTCAACAGGAAAGACTTGCAGAACGCATCGTCGCTGGTGAAGTTGAGCACGGCCTTGTAGCTCAACATCTGGACACTTTCAAGGTCGCCGTTTTGCCCAAATACTTCCTTCAGCTGCTCTTCGGTTGTATCTAAAATAAAAATTTTTGTGAAATTACTATTTTGACCTATTACGATTCGATTTCAGTTATATTCAACTAACCACTGGTCAGATTCGTCACCAGAACGCTACGTCCCGAACTGCTGGTCTGGTACCGCTTTAGCTTCAGCTCCAAGTTGTTCACAGTCTTGCCACCGAGCTGTTCCAAGGCATTTGTGGCGCCTTCCGCCTGCTTAAAGGTGATGAAGCCCAAAACCGTCTTGCTACACACCAGATCGCTAAAGTCCACGTCGTACTTCTTGAATATCTTTTCAAGGGCATCGGAACTGTATGACTCGTGCTTGGCCACATTCTCTATGACCAAGGTAGTCTCCGGGGTCTTGACCACATTTGATTTGAACAGCTGTGGACGCACAGTGATGAATCGCGAGAAGAGCTCGGTGCTGTGCAGCTTGAGGGCTTTCTCGGCATCGCTTAACTTCGCGAAGCGCACAAAGGCTTTTGGGTTGGACTTATTGCTCGACAAAGAAACGGCTTCCACGGGACCGATCTGCTCGAAGTGGGCCTTGAGCTCAGCACCGGTAACATGGGGTCCAATCAGGCCCACCACCACGGTCAGCTTATTGCATTCATCCTTATTGCGTATCAGGTTCACGGCCACCACCTTGCCGCCCAATGTCAGAGCCTTATCTTTGGCTGCCAGAGCAGCCTCGGCACCTGCAGCAGTTTCGAACGCAACTATCACTGTGTTCTCACCCTTCTTGTTTGTAATGCGGTTTAAAATGGAGATTGGCCCGAATTTGGTGAACAGGGCAACGATATCCTTGTGCGCGTATTCTGCGGAAGAAGAGTTTAAATCAGAAGATCCGGTATAATTTGTAAAACCTTATTGAATATATAAAATAAATTAAAATTAGCCTATTTACCTTTTGGCAAGTTACTGCCAAAAATGATCTGATCCTTGGGCGTCTCAGGAGGAATCTTGCCGACGCGTATCTTTGGAATACCGCCCTTCTTGGCGTTCGAGTCCTCTCCATTAGCCTGTTTAGCTGTCTTGGCCTTCTTTCCAGCGGGCTCCTCCACGGGGGCCTCGTCCTCGGAATCATCGTCATCATCTTCACCGACTTCGAGGTTGCCGATGGAAGCCTGGCCAGGCTCCAGCTCGTCGTCACTATCAGCATCATCGCTATCTTCCTCATCATCCTCCTCAGCCTCGTTATCAATAAGATCTCCTACATCTTCGGCCTAAGAAAGAACAAATTGTTGGTTAATATCATAGTAAACAATTACTTTAAAATTTTTAACTTTAACAATTTAAAAGAATTATAGTTGGCTTTACCACAAGATATTTTATATTATCTTTGAGATAAAAAGTGAATAAAAAAGTAGATTTCATATTTAAAAGAGAAATAAATGTACTTTTAATTAAATAATATATATATGCAACAAATTCTTTCCGGATTATTTTGTATCTACATATATTACAAACCATGTGTTTCTTTAGAGCTCTGCATCGAATGTGAAATGTTTTTATCACTAGTAACAGACTAAAACATGCTATACAAATTAACAATTATTTATATTTAAGGTTAAGGACACCGCAAAAATGAAGAAATTAAGGGTACAGGCTTGTATCCTACATGAGTTGACACATTTCAGCCCTGCATATAAAATTTACTGACAGAAACACATGGCGCATATCAACAGCGTCATAGGGCCGCCGGAGCCCCAATGGCGGGTCAGCACCGTTTTTTTTTGCACTTACCTGGGAGTCGCTGTCATTTTCCTCCTCGCCACCATTCTGCTCCTCATCATCGGAGTCCTCCTCGCTGGACTGTTGGACCTCCTTAACCGGCAGCTTCTTGCCCTTCTTCGACGGCGACGGGGCGACGAGCTCCTCATCTTTCGGCACGGCGCCGCGCTTTGCCGGCTTCTCCAATGCGCTCTTTCCCTTGGCGGCTACGGCTTTCTTTTGGGCCATTTCGTTGCGTATTCGGGTTTTGTGCTGGTCGAACTGATTAAAACCAAGTGAATTTAACTCAAATGTCGCCGCCGCGTGCTTTGTTAATAGAAAATTCAAAAACCACGTGTGGGCAGTGTTGCCAGTGCCGTGTTCAGAAAACGCTGGAAGCCGCTAAAAAAATATTTTGTATAGCTAAACAAAATCGAAAAACATTAATTACATTTTTTGTTTAGTTTCTATAATTAATCTAATAATAGAATCGCATCATCAATTTGTCAATAAACTGTTCTTATTATTTAATTGATTGTTTTGATTTAATATACTTTCAATTTCCACGGGGAACATTTTAAAGTGTCATATTAATAAAGGGGACCTATTTACCATAAATGTTATTTACCTGTATTTAAATTGATTAGTGCAATAATATATTCATAGCCCATATTCGATTATTTGCTAAAAAAAATTATATATTTATTAAGTCTGACAGATTGTTCGATTTAAGAACAATCCATTTTTAAAATAGCCAGAATTCCCGCTAACCGCTAGATCGCAATTTTTTCTGCATTTCCCAATCGAAAAACGCCATAGCTGGCGGGGAAATACCTAAAGTGGCAACTCTGGTGGTACTAGAGGTGGAGAAACATCGATGTTTGGGGGGAAATCATACATTTTGTACATTCTTCGAATTAAAAAAGAAAGCCGAATGAATTGTATTCATATAATTAATATTTCATATTTCTTCATAGTTTAACTATAATTAAAATATTAATAGAATATTATATTATAATTCGGGGGCCCATCAGTTAACAATTGTTTTCAAACTATTTATCGATATCTATATCGTTGCCGGATTACGAGAAAGGTGCAAAACTAGGCTGTATGACTTAAACAACTTTCGTTGTATGACCGCTGGTGACAATCTTAAAAATCCACGAATGGCTTAAAGTTTCTTTGGTATTTTCAATTAAATGGTGTCAAGTGTGGGAAAACTTCCCGCTAAGTGTTGGTTACTACCGAAATAAGTATACACATAAAAAATTAAATTGCAGCGCACACATATATTTATAAAACGTCGCGACGAGCGGATAAGCACTAGAGC
>VNJV01010601.1:284-28469 GCA_008042635.1 Drosophila nikananu
CGACGACAGCCAAAAAACCACAGAAAGGGTTACAAAGCAGAGAGACTCTGATGGGGCGTGGGACTCGGTCCTGGTCTCTGGTCCTTCGGAGGGTTGAGACACATCCGGGAGGGAATCAGCTTCTCTGCCAGAGTTACTTCTCCGATATTCCTATTTCCCATTGACAGGGGTTGTGGTGTTTTTTGATTTTGATAAAGGGATTGATGAGATTGGAGGACTTAGGCCCTGGCAAATGCAGACAGAGATTGCGTTGGTAAAGGGAAAACTCAGATTACATATATATCTGTTGTACATGTATACTACACTCTATGACCTTACCAATATGTGATTCATATTAAGGAATTTGTGAAGGAAATAAATCAAATAATTTATTTGTAAGCTAAAAAACTCGGCTTCTGGTTTGGTAATCTTCAAAATAAATCTCTGCTTAATTAATGCAGTAATAACTTCAATGGAATAAATAATACTGAGTTAGTCTTCCTCTCCCAATCCCCCGGAAATGTGTAAATCTGGAGATTGGCATTCCCCCGATTAGTTCCTCCATGTTGTGGGATATGCTTGTGCTCTCTTCTCTCTGTTCTCCGCATAACTCGCATATCGATGATGATTGGTAATCGCGTCCACAGGCATTCCTTGGAATCAACTGCCGACCTGTGTGGCCTGCGTGTGTGCGTTGCGTATACGCCACGTGGCCGCATGTGTAAATGCTGAATAAAATATGCCTCTGCCCGAGATCCAGACCGATTCGAAGGAGAGGGGAAGCTAATGCCATACATATTTCATTTTTTCTGGAATTGCCTTTTCACAATTCGTTAAATCTGGACAATAATACGCGTCGTAGTCGAACCCTGAGCCTGGATCATTCCCATTCCCATTCCGTCTTGTTCTAATGCCTTATTAATGCGCAGTGATGTGGGAGTTCCTTGACGTCGCCTTGGGGCTATGTCAA
This sequence comes from Drosophila nikananu, assembly GCA_008042635.1. Taxonomy (NCBI): domain Eukaryota; kingdom Metazoa; phylum Arthropoda; class Insecta; order Diptera; family Drosophilidae; genus Drosophila; species Drosophila nikananu. Next base: position 1,234 of record VNJV01010601.1, read on the forward strand.
AGGTTAATTTGTTGCTAGGTGGGCGAGAGGGATGGAAAATAACATTAAACTGTACTGCATCTGTGAATTAAAAGGCGCTTTAAGCATTAAATACTTTGGCTAACCTACTAGAAAATATCTTCTAAGGTTATTTAGTATTCGTAATGAATAAAATGTACTGATGAATGTGTTTGTGAATTCAGTTAGTTTTCAGTGCCAGAGAACATTTTTCAAGAACAACAGACAACTTAATTGCTAAGTGTAAATCATGTTTAGTGCTGTTCAAGGGCGAAATTCAATTCTTTGATAGTGATTTTGTTGTTTTCCTTGAGTAAAAGTATGATCATAAATAAATTACATTAGTTCTAAGAGAAGGGTGTGCGTTTCCGTTGAATAAACACCGCTTAGGGGACATCGGAGTTAAGTAAGCGATCCTGTTCATCTCTCAACATATTCAACTTTAGTAGTTTTAAGCGATTTCAGCTTCTCATTTATATTTCCCTCGCCATTTTACCATTTCACCAAACGACTGTAATGCTTTTCCCGTTGACTTGGAACTTTTGGTGTTTTGAGGACTTTTGCCACCGGAAAAACTATAGATGAGAAATGTGTGGAAAAAGAAATAAGTGTTCCCATAATTTGTTCCCATTTCGGTGGGTATTTCGGGTTACTTATATTCTGGCTTTTCCCGCTTTTCTCGCAACTTGATCCCTATTTTCCCAATTTTCCCTGGCAATCCCCTCTCTCTTGCAGCTTTTTCCACGACAGAACGCCGCTTAGCAAATAATCAAACATCATTTGATATTTCTAGAAGGAAAAGAAGGATTAAAACCAAACTGCAATCAGGGAAAAATACATAAAAAAACAATGGGAAATGCATTGGCTTGATACTTTCAGTTTTAAAATATTAATTTAAATTATTTTACATATTTAATTTGTTTGAAAATCTCTCTCTTCTGGGGATGTCTATTTTTGTGCTTATCCTGGCTGTTCATTTTGTCTGTTTTTTATTTAATCTCATTAAATCTAAATATTATTTATTCAGCAATTGAATGTTATTTTTATGCAAGCTTTCATTTAGGGGTATAACGAAAATCTAAGGTTAATGAAGCTTTGATTTGCAGCGAAGAAATTTGGAAATTATTTCTGACTGAGTTTAGTGTTCAAGATTATGAAACTGTTGCATAATTAGTACATTTTGATTGCTCTTATTTCTTTTAGTACCCAAAAAATAAACGGTACACAGAATCTGCTGCTCGACTGTCTGCTGTTTCCCCAAGTAGCTCTTACTTCCACTCACTCAGAGATGAGCTGGAGAATCGCAGACAGGAGTGTCCTTCGCCCATCATTTCTCCCCAGCATTATCAATGTTGTTATTTTTGTTGTCGTTGTTAGTGTCGCCTAATGTCTTTATGTTTGCTTAAGCACACAAACGACTTTCCGGAGGTTCCTGCAGAACTTCTTCCTCAGTGTCCTGGCGGAGCGTCACATTCTCTCTTTCTAGCACTTGTCTCCCTCTCTTTTCGAATTGTCTGTCTCTCGCCTTGCACTGAGAATAAGTTAGGTGTTCGGGAAATGATTTTTGCACACAAATCTAATCCAAATACAAAAGAAAGTGTCCTCGGAGAGCGGATCCAATATTTGTCCAACATTAAAACAATATAAAATATAAAAATATATAAATATGAAGAATGGGGAAGATATAGGAATAAGTTATCTGGTGTTAAGCAACCACTTAACCCCTTTTACCTCCAGAGGACAGACAAAACTTAAGGGTCAAAGATATTATATCATTGCAGCAAAATTATAGAAGCTTGTCCCTAGTTTTGTATTTCAGCATTTTTCTTCCCGTGTAATTTCCCCGCTCCTCCCATCAGCTGATGAGCAGCAAATTGAATTTTATTGGCTTGATTCGCGTCTGCTGACCATTTTCCAAGCGCCTCGCTGTGCGGGTGTGTGTGTGTGTGTGTGCACAACAAATTGACTTCTGATTTTTGCTCAGTAAAATGACTAAATCTCCGAGTGGAAAAAGGAAGAAGAAATGCGAGGGACGAGTCCAGACACAAGGTCTAATGAAGCGTATTACAATTTAATTAAATAACAATTTGCACGAATGTAAATAAACAGAGAGCTGCTTAGGTAAAGCATCCAACGAGAGTGCCAAGGAGCTTCAGGATGCTCGCCGCCAGCTCCTGCAGGACACTCGCCCGCCTTCTGTTCCCCGGGCAACGCCCCGAGCGGCGAACTTTGGTCATTAAATTAAGTGCACGGGAGGACGACGACGGTGACGAGAACAACGCCAGGACCAAGGACATCAACTGATGGGGAGAGGTGAAAATTGAGTCCGGGGAACCTGGGAACCTGTGATGTGGAAGCCACAGGTAAAATGGCTGCAAACGAGGACTGCTCGGTGAATTTTCGTTTATTTTCTTGCACTTGGAGTCAATTAATTAGGAAAATTTCCATAAGTATTCATGGTTTGATTTTAAAATCGATCTGCAATGACAGAACGATGGATAGGAAAAGGTGCAAGATCTTCTGGGTTTCTAGCCTTAAAAACAAATGTAGAGTAAGGTCTGCTGCCTTCTTCGTTTTTAAATGCATTTTATTTTGGAAATGTTTTTGGTGTTAAAATTATGGCATCCCAAAATAAATAAAAAAATAAAAAAAAATAAGTGAGTTTACAACTTAATACTTGATCTTAATAGTTGTTCTAATGAATATTTATATTCTTAACTTGCAAACTTCAATCCCTTCTCTGGCGGTTGTTTTGGGAGCCGCTCTCAGCTTAGAAGCATCCGCACCCTCCTGTTTTAGCAACCTTCCTCCCCACTCCTCCCCGGCAGTTAATGCGATTTTTAATTTCACATAAATTTTTTCGGGCACCAATGCACCCTTCAAAGGGTTGCCAGAGGTGTCACGCCCCACGCACAGCCCTTGTTTCGGGGATCGCATCACTCATACGCCACGTTGAACGCATGCAACATTTTCATCGCGCTTCTTGTCTGCGTTTTCAGGAGGGGGAGTGTGCGTGTGGGCGTGGCAGGTAAGGCCTTAATTGAATTTGCCTTTTTCCAGTTGCGTTGGCAAGGAAACACTCTGTCTCCCTGATCCAAGAGAGCAACACTTCACATGCGGCATTCTAGTTGCTAAATGAGAAATTTAATAAATTTAATTTAATTTTCTTTACTTACAACACAATTTGTTCGCTTTTGCGTGCTGCTTTCTTCCTTGCTTCCCTGGACTATGTGATATAAGCATAAATGTGTGAAAAGCGAAGGAAAGAGAGCTTTTCATACAACTTTTCATATGTTTTTGGTATTAAGTGGAACTGAAAGCTGCTTAAAATAAGTAAAATTCAGCGAAATATTATATTTTGTAGCCTTACTCATTCTTTTTCAAGGGAAGCAGCAGACTTTGAAGTCTCTCCAGCTTAAATTTTATAATATATAAATATCAGTCACAGATGCCTAAGGAGCTTGGTGATCAACTCGTCTGAGTGTGATGACCTCTCCATATTGCATTCCCAAGCAGTTCAAAATATTGTCGCATTTAAATACATTATTTCTTTCAGTGCTTAATACCCGAGTTGCCTCCAATCAAATGGAAATTCTTCATCACCTTAGTGTCATTTTTCCCGGCTTTTCTCTTTCCAGCTCGTAAAAACGAAGCGAATTTTAAGCGGCTTTTAAGTGGGGGTCAGCTTTTTATGGGGTTCACGGTCGCAGTTTGTCTGCGAAGTGATTTTCGTCTATAAACCAATTTCTTATCATCTGTTTGCACTTTGCTCCTGGGTCTCCCCCGAAAGAATAAAGGCCAAAATAATGACTTTTTCACTTTGTCAGAGAGGGAAAGCAGCGTGACCTTCGCAGACCTGGTTGTTGCTGGGGAAAATCCCACAAAATCTATTCGAAAAATTCATTCACGCTATTTTCCTATGAAAGCTTGGATTATTCCAAAGTGTGCGTGTTGTGAGTAAGTGATTAATTTCCCATTTGATATGGGAAACTTCAGAGAATAGCTTTTTCTAAGCGATTTCCCTTCACACGGTGGGCCTGGAAGGGTTTTCCGGGAAGAAAGCCGAGTGCGGGCTTAATCTTTTTTTTTTTTTGGGAAACTCAAAGAAATGTAAAATCTCGATAAAAATCATTCTCTTTCACTAAGAATATCACTGCTTAATGAAATCTACCTGATGATCCCTTAAGTTCTGTTCCGAAGAAAACCTCTCTCCGTCCCAAAACAACTCAACTCTCAACTCTCTTTCCTCGACCTTCCTGCTAAGCAGTTCACTTGCGGCGGCCCATTTTGGCCGGAAAAGAAAACACTTTCCCGGGGAAACTGCACTTAAGCTGAGCGGCTTGCATACTATTTTAATTAGCAGATGTCGCTGCTGTCTGCCAGGAAAAGCTGGAAAAGAATAAAAAGAAAAGCTGGGTGGCAGAGGGTGTTGGTGTTGGGTGTTGGGGGAAAGTGTCGTCTGCTGTCTGCACCACCGGCTTTTCCGCTTTTCCCACTCCCCCATAACCGTCACACCCTTGGCACTCTGCAGCATCTAGAAAGTGACGGGGAAAGCAGGTGGTGGGCTGGAAGTCTCGCTGGACAAGTGACACTCTTCGAGTGGTGGTGGTGGCACACCGCCAAAAATACTTTATTCTTTGATAAATCTTAAATAATAATAGTCAAAACGGGAAATTAATATTTATATTCCAGAAAGAATTATAGTTTTTGCCACATGTTGGCAAGGAGGTGAAGGAGATCCTTTCGGTCCTGCAATGTGAAATTACAAGTCTGAGCATAATTTGCATACTAGTCGGTTTTCTGTTTCATTTATAATTGAAAGCTTCGTTGCTTCTAAATCTGCGGTTGCTCTGAGAGTTGACATTTATGACAGGCTGGGAGACTCGTAAGATCACTGTATTTCTTATGCAAAGAATAATCAATTGTTATTGTTATATTTTCCCTTTGCCTCATGTTAAAAATTACAATTTTAAATTTTCTTATAAAGTGGTTCTTATTTCCAGCATTAAGTTATAATTGAGTGGCTTTCCTCTCGTTCAGTGTACCAAAAGGGCTGAAAGGCAACCCACTCGCCGCGTGACTCTCGCCTGAAAGCATCCTTTGGCTCCTCTCTCGCACCACCTCCCATCCAGTTCCTCCTTTGTGTTTTTTGCATGTCACTTAAGCAGCTTGCCTGTGGCAAACCACACCCACACCCACACCCACCCAGTGCAGCCTGGAAAGCCACCCAACCCCCACCTGGTTGCACGTGGCTCGCGTGTCCTGTGACCAAAACACATTGCCCTTTGGCGTTGGTGGGCGTGGCATCAGTCGTTAATTAAATTTATGAGCAAGCTCTGGGAAAAAATGAAGAGCTTTTACTTCCTTAGATTTATTGAAGATTTATTATCGAATTTTACAATGGATTAATGGATAACAAATTAATGGTTATATTTCTATGATTGCCTCTGTTATTTAAAATACATTTGTAAAGTAAAGTAAATTTAGGTCAAAACAGAAAGAAGTATAATTCTCAATCATTAATAATTTGTGAAAAATAGTAAAACTAGTAGTATGTAAACTTATTTAAGCTAAACCTATGCAATTCGAATAAATGAAAACAGTGCGCGTTAAATAATAAATATACAAATACAAGATACAGAAAGATCGAAGAAGTAAATAAATAAACACTTGCAATTTTACCCTTGGTATGCATTCACATTCAAACAATAATTGAGTTTATAATTTTCCACAAAGCAGAAAAGGGCTTAGACAAATTGCATTAATCTGGATACTAAAGTTTCACGATGGAAATTTCCTGGAAAATTCAAAGGGACCGCAACATTCAGACATTCACTATCTCAGCCACCCCCGGTGGCGTATACGTAATGCGTTTTGTGCGGTAATTAATTTGGACTTGTGAAAAACGGCATTAAGCGGGGAAAATGTGGAAACTCAAGTGTGGAAATCCCAAAAGCACAGCGACAATCCATCACGGAACGTTGGTGGGCAGATGTAATGAAATTTTCGTTTGTTTTTCTGGGTAAACCTAGCAAAGTGTCGTTATTATTCCAATCATTATTAAGGAAAAGTTTTCGCTAATGGCCCCCTCAGTCCCTCTTTTTTCTAGGTTTTTTGGAGTCGGAAAAAAACGGAATACTTTCGCTTCAATATTTTACAACTAATTAGGGATAATTACCAGCCATTACCCGGGGGGATTTCCTCCAGCCGCCTTGGCACATCGAAAATTTGAAAGTTCGTTGCTTACCCCCCTCTTGCGTTTGGGTTTCCACCAGATTTTGCTATTTTCCAGCCCCATCCATCGTTGTTGTCTCCTTGGCGTAGGTCCTGTAATGAACCGCCATGTCCTTAAGAGCTGTTGTGTCCTTTGAGTTCTGTGATTTACCGCAGGCTGATTGAAAGTGTCCCCCAAACGGGATCAAAGTTACAGGATCAAGGAAGATGCTGTGCCACCAGACAACTCCATAAAGAGACAACTTACTGTCCTTTGGGAGAGTATCACATTGACTTTATTTGGTTCATGAAATAAGCCAATGTAAATGTAGTTACTGATTTTACTTATTTAAATTCACGTTTCGATAACCAGGGATTAAACAGAAAAAGCTGATTTCTGTGTTTCAAGTAGTTTCATTACCAATTAAGTCACTTGCAACACTTAATCCCCTGATTAAGGCGAAGTATTATGCAATCGAGTTAGTTGATGCTGCAATTTGGGAAATTGATCTGAATTCTTAAAACCAGCAGGCAGTGGAATTGTAGGAAACTGGCTTTCCTTTAAATTTATTCATGGGAAAATAGAAATTCTTACTGCAATTCAACTTATTACCCTCCTCGCTGTACAGTCTTGCGAGGGCTGTAAGTAATAAGAAGTCTGCAAGGCAGTGGGGATATTAAGCAGACTCAAACCATAAGGATTCGTAATTAAATATTCCGGGACTAGAAATATACCTTTGCCAATAATCTCTCCTCCAGATAGTGCACACGTCAGTCAGTCATTGAAACTCTTGAAACCAGAATGGAAATATCTTATAATATAAATGTTCTTCAACCCATACGTACATATCTTTTTCGAAGCAAAGTAATTTATATTTAAACCCGTTTCAAGGGTATGCAAGCTTCGGTGTTCCAAAACTATCTGCACTTCTTGGTTTTCGTTGGAAATTAGCATTTTAATCGGCGTGCTGCGGGTTGTAAAAAGCACCGACGATGGCCTGCACTCGGAATACTGCATATTTTCATAAATTGATTCAAGTGCTGGCAATTCTGCACCCGAGGGAGTGGCGATGGGGGTTTTGGCGCACTCGAAGGAGCGAAAGTGGGAACATTTGTCGTGCAGCTCAGCCAAGTTGTGTGTGTTCTGGGATGGCAAGTGGTGACATTTATATGCATTTATATAGTATCGATAGGGAATATCATCACAAGAGGGAATTCTGAGTGCAAGGATTACTTAATAAAATGCATTTCCTAACCATAATAAGTAGATGCAACATTTGGGTAAGTGCTCTTATTAAATGCCAGTACAATTAAGACTCTCAGCTATCCATCGAAATAATTTTAGTTCTCTGTGGCATACATTTATTTAATTGTAAACACCTCATGTTAGTGCCATTTAATTGGGGAAACATATTTACTCTTCTGTATATCGAACTCTTATTCCGATGGGAAGTAACCAGAGGATGAAGCCAGAGAAAGCCAACCGTCAGTATTCTTAGTATTTCGGATACATTCCTATTTGTATCTAGAAAACAAAAACTTATACTCTGTTTAATCAATCAGAGCCGGGACTTCTAATCCCAAAAAGTTCTTCATTAATTCTATATTTTTAGGAACTTAAAGCACACTTTCATTTCGCATTTGACTTTCACATCGACAGTTTTATCTGCGAAATTTGGTTGTCTACTTTGCCAGTCAATTGACTTGTTTGCTTGAACTTTGAACGTGCAAATTTTCCATTGCCATGTGTCAATGGCCCGTCGTCAGTGTTACCCAACACCCCCGCCCACTTTCCCACCCACCGGAATTTTCCGCCCTTTCCCGAAAGTCTGCTCTCTGCTGGAGCCCGAGAAAAGTCGCTTGCAATTTGACTAGACAAAGTCGCGACACTTTCTGTTTTTTCCCAGCTTTTCACTTTTATTTGAGTTTTTCAGCTGGCAGAAGAATTTCCCTGCTGTTAAATTTATTTTAAGCTTTCTTTGTTGGTTTCTTTCCTTGTTGTTGCCTTCGGTGATCCCCCGAAACCTGACAGGTTTCTTATTTATTTGTTTCGGTGAAAAATAACATAACTTTGGGTCGCCTGACAAACTGCTCGTGAAAGCGTTGAAAAGTGGAGGTTAATTTTTCCACGGAGGATCTTAAGCAGGTCCTAAGCTACGCCAACTTTATCAACTTAATTTGTACACAAATTCATATTTTTCATAATTTTTTCCTTGGCTACTGTGATGATTGCTTTTCCTTTGCAGTTTTCGTCCGTTTCATTTCTCACGTGTTTCTTGATTACATTATGGCCTGCGGAAAGTTTTTTCTTGTGGTCCTTATTTCCAAAAAATTGTATTTGAAACTTTTGTAAAAGTGGCAAATGCTCTTTGTCAGTGGCTTAGGCAGGAGGAGGCAGTGCCCTAACCTGCCCCTCAGGCACGTGCAATAAGTCATTTGTCAACAACGAAAACTGATTGGATTCAGGACAAAGTGCGGTGCTGCCTAAGATCTCCGCCTATTTGGATTCTACATATCCTGGATTCCATATATTCAGCATAACGCTTAAGAGCTAAATGTAATTATACTTGGTAAACGCAGCCACAGAGCCAATTTTTCAGCGAGTGGAGCTTACCGGGTGAAAATTAAAATGAAAATCAACATTGAGGAGTTTAGACAGTTTCCCGGAAAACAAAGGCTCCACAAAGCGGAGAAGGAAACGGAAAGCCCGCCGAAGGAAAGCATTTCGATAATAATGGAATAGCCTCGAGGAACTCTGCCAATTAATGTGGAAAAGTGCTGGGAAAGTGCCTTGTCAACTGCAGGAAAAGGTAGATCAAGCTGGCACTAATTAAGGGCTTTGTTTTCATATTTTTACTTTTATTTAATAAAGAAATAGGTTTTATAGGTATGTATATATATTTATTTACACAAGGATTCAAGGCATAAGAATTACATTAGGCAAGAGTCGTATGTCATAAATTCAATTTCCCCGACGCAATGAGTCAAACTCTTTCCTTATTTTTCCTTTGTCGTTGTCTTTGGGCAAACATTGCCAAAAATAATTTTGTTTGGATTTTCAGCTGTGGAAAAAGTTAATCATTTTCCCATTTTCCCATCCAAGGTCTTTGCCTTTGTTTTGCTTGCCTCGGGAAAGAGACCTTCCTTAATTATCTTCCTTTCTCCAGGGAAAGAGTTGTAAACTCAAAGAACTGCAATAAAACTAATTTGATAAATGTTGCTTAAGGAGAACACCAAAATATGCGTGGTTATTTCAAATATATGAATTACAATTGAAAATGAAAGTGTTGCAAATGTTAAAGTATCCTTTCTTTCATAGTTAATATATAAGCACACTCTTTGCAAGTTTCACATCTGAACGAACTCTTCCCATTTCCCTCTCTTATCCTGCAAAGTGCTTCCCTTATGCAGATAATTCCACAAACGGAAACCCATGTAGTTTCAGTTTACCTGCAATATCGATTTGTAAAGCCCCTAATAAGCCATTTGAAAGTGGGCTAACCATTCAGCTCACGAATTAGTCAGGATGCCAAAGTACTCTGTTCCATCTGCGGTCCTATTTCTTTTTCTCCCCAACAGATACACAGAACCAGAATGGGGAACGCACTTTCCCACTTTCCCTGGAATAGTAAACAAGTGAAAAACATTTCCATTTACTGAGAGCGGAGAAACAGGTCTGTGTGCCATGTTTTTAATCCACTTGAAGGCACTTAAGGCAGATCACTGCCAAGCGTGAATGTGGAGCTTAGTCAACGGTGGGGCATCCTTCCCCTGATGAGGGTTCTTTCAGCTTGTTCAAATTCATAACTCCGATACAAAGGGAAGGGAACTGCCACAGCAGCAATACAAATGAGTGGAGAGGAGAGCAGGATGCAGGGAGACAGGGTGCCAGGAGGCAGCAGGACATTCATAGTCGACGAGGAGATGCTCTCAAAAAAGTTAGCCTAAACTTAAGAAGCAAACATGAAACAGGAAAAGGTATTTCAATGGAAGTCTTTTGGGTATTTTTGTCAATTCTAATGGCTCCTTAAACGAATTTAATGAATTTATATATATATTCCTATGACTGCTATATGATATAGTGGTCCGATTTGAATAAAATTAAAACCGAAATTCTGGAATAATACAAAGTGTCTGATGTCTAATATGAAGGCTAATTTCTTGGGAATTTCCCAAGTATTAAGTGATTTTATTAAGTTTAATAATTTCTTTCAGTTATTTTCCTTCTGTTGTCCAAATATCTAAAAGCAGGCAAGTTCTCTTCGCATTCCAGTGAGTCGTATATACCCGTTTTTACCCTCGGCTGGAGCCATGAATACAAAACGATGTTTCATTCGGAATGTGCGTGTGTGTAAACTATAATAACAGTAATAACAACTAAACCCAATGGCAAGTGACAGTTTCCAGTTCTCAGTCCTCGCAGGATCCCCTCCATCCGTAGATTAGGTTGCTACTTTCCCCATTTTCCCCGCTGACTCAGCGGAAATCCTGCGACAACGACTCACGTCTTGGATTACATGGGCGGAGTGGGGTGGCTAGTCAAAGGGGGACATTGACTCCTGATCGAAAGGAATTTCCCGCGATTGGGGGTCGGAGTACAGAGGAGAGAGAGGGGGAAAACAAGAGAATGTTTGCAAAAAAAATCCTGCAGATTGTTAGAAAACCTTTGGAAGAGATTGAAATACATTTTAAATCCATTTAAACATATTAAAAATTATTGTTGAAAGCAATTAGGAAAGAGTTTTATCACAATTTGATTTGGTATGTTCGCAAATATCTTTAATAATCACTGAAAATAAATGTTTTTAAATTAAAGAAATGGATACAAATAAAAAAAAAACAGATGGTTGACTTTGTTAAGCTTTTTATCATCCCTTTTTAGGGACCTAAAAAGCCTTCAATTAACAGAATAAATGCATTAATTATATTGTAATTATTACTGTAGACATAATACAGGTTTTACTCTTTAATCTCCACAATGCTCTTGTTTTCGTTTATTTTGTGCAATTATTTTGGCCCACATAATGCCAGGGGAGACTCGGTCTGGGAGCTTTTTAAACTTATATAAGCCCGAAATGGTGGGCTCCTTTTGCCTCCAACACGTGTCCATGTCTATATTAAAGGCTTTGTTTGGATTATGTTTTTATGGGCAGTGAAAATCCTGGCGGGGCCCTGGCTGCCAACTCCCACAAATATTTGTGTTTGCTGCCATTTTCCTGCAATCTTCCAATCTGCACCTGTCCCTGGCCCCCTATTATCTCTCCCGAGGCAGGTATCTGCCTCTCCTGGGAGAGAAGTTAAACCTGCCAGGAGGTCAGAAATGTCCAACTGAATTAAACTGAATTAAAGTCCAAATTGAGTTTGCTTATCCAAAATTGATTGCTACCACGAAAGCAGAGGCTTTAAAGCTTTACTTTTGTATATATTGCTTTATTTAATGTACTTCCATTGGCCTTAGTCAGGTGACAGTGTTTGTGAAAAAAGATTTTATCACAAACAATAGATTGATTAATTAATTTAGCCACATTTGGCCAACTTCATTTTGCAGTTTTATAAAGCCAAAGGGAGACATTCCTTTTGGATGTTTTCTGGTTTCTGGTTTCGAGTTGATTGAGCTACGTGCCGATGGGCAGTGCCACCTAATCCACCTTTTCGATTTCTGCCTGTTCGATTTTGTGAAACAAATATTTGCAAGACACTTTAATTCTTGCCAGTTAAAAATTGCCAAGCAAATATGTTTTTTGTGTCCTTTTTTCGGCTCCTCGATGAGAGGAAGCGGTCGAGATTGATGATAAAAACGGTGATATTTGGCTGGCTTTTCACGCTCCGAACGCCGTGAAACGAGAAACGGCACTCGCATTCAAGTATGTGGAAAATGAAACAGGGTTTCCAGCCATGGAAAAGGGAAAGCGAAGGAAGGGGAAATGGGGGGAAGCGAGGACAAAGTTACTCGAGTGTCACGGGAGCCGCACACAAACTTGCACACAGCTGTGGTTCAGATTAAAGTTACAGTTTCAAAAACATAAAATATCAAATAGTTAATTCACAGAATGACTTATTATTATGCATTGTTTACATTGCTTGTGAATATAGAAAAAATAAAATGATTCAAAAATAATTATCCGCGAACGTATCGAGACACTATTAAATGAACAAGTTAAGTATTTGTTATGAAAGGAAGTCAGCTTCCATTTACTTCATTATTTATATAGTCTATGTAAAATATAAAATAATACACAATAAATAAACATCAGATCTATTTTGTGAAAGTTCGCACAGAAACAATCGTACAGAAGGCAACCTCTAGATGCAAATATAAATTAAATGTATATAAACCATATTCAATTCAAAACCCGATTTATAAAATATATATAATAACTTAAGCAACCTGTTTCTTATACATTATAATAAATATTAAATTGAAGTCAGTACCATTATCCTAACCTCAATCGTGTGGAGGGACATGTGCAACACATTGTTGCTTGTTATAAAAAACCACAACTGACTGAAGCCACTCCGGAATCGCCTTCGGGCGTAAAAGTCCTGCGTCCTGCTGTGGTGTTTTGTTGTCGGAAATTAGCTTCTGTTCGAGTTTTTAGAACCTGCGGTTTCCCTTAACTCGACAGCAAGCGCAGTAAAGAAAACAAATAAAACTTGTGCAACCTCCAGCCTCACCTTTACCTGCTGAGCCCTCGTCAGGTGTAAATTGTTTTATTGACATTTGTGTGGAGAGCTTTTATGCCATTTGTGTTTCTTTACCATTTAAAGTGGATAATGAGGCGAATGGGTTAAAGGTAAATTTATTTGCACAAGAATTCCGAAGACAAACCATCGCAACGGTTGAATAATTTGGAGTAATTATAATGCTATGGTTTTACTTATTGATATATTTATTTATATGTGTAAATATTTGTAAAATGAAGTTGAAAGTAGTCAAAAAATATATAATGGTTACCTGTAGCATGAATATGTTAGAAAGACAAAGTTGGCACAACCTTATATTTGCTCTAAATAATAAATTAAATACATTTCTTTAGCTCTATTTGGCATAGTCTCTGTTTATTTATTCTGTTTAAAATCACCATCTGTACGTATCTCTACCCTCTAGAATAAAAAGCCCAGACAAGTCTTTGCTGACCAAGTAACTAACTAACTTATTTTATGTTATTTGAGCCAGACAAAACAACATCAAAAGGGGAAAACTGAAGCACAGTGAAAAGTGTTCGCTGGCTCCCTGGCAGGCACCCAATTTTCGGGCAGCTTCAACTGCAAACTTTGATATGGAAAACTTTGCTGCTTTTAATGCAGTTTTTTCCACATTTTACGTGCAGGTTTGGCTCCCTCTGAACAATCTTTGTATGTGCTGATAGAGTCCCTCTCTTTTTTCCCCCAAAGCCTCTGCATTTTATGAAAGGATAATGTTTTCTTTCTGTCGATTTTTTGCTTCTCGCTGTTCTTTTCGTTGTGTGTTGCCATTGTGTTTTTCTGGTTAATTAGATTTCGCATTTTGGAGCATAATAACTCTATACATAGATAGGGTATATACACGGAGCATGATATTTGGTATATAAATCATGCGGCCACGCGGCGTATGCGCAACGTATGAATGAAAGTGAAACTGAAAATGAGGAAAAAGGAGCAAATAGCAAAGGCTCCTTACAAATTGAGGGGTTGGTTTTGGCCAAATTATTAATAATAGTCTGAAGTTGGCCGCATCGTAATCTGTTTTCGTTGTTGCCCCCGACAAAGGGTGCCACAGTGGTGAGAATCTGCCACAATCTGTTTGGAATTATTGCAAATATCGGTGCATATAAAAGACAATCTAATAAATATACATGTATATTGCCAAACGATGAATAAATAGTAACATAAGTTGTTATATTATTTAAGAATGACTACAGACTATTTAAATATTTTAGCATTACGAATTTAAAACTCCAAATTATTTACTAATATAATATAAATACAACACATTAATTGCATTAATATATAAATAGTTAACTCTTTTTCCACCAATTTCCAACTGATTTGGCGACATTGTGGCATTGATGGCTAATGAGGCCAAGTCCTGTTGTTTAAGGTATTTGCGATCAAAAGATAATAAAAACTTCACCAGGAGCTCATCTAACTTATGACATTATTAAGGTGAAATAAATACAGGTTGTAATTTGTCTAAAAGAGATTTATTTTGTTGGAGTGTATCCTATTACTAACCTGTAAGGCTTTGGCCTCTATTAACTCTTTTAGAGAATCCCTTCGAGTGTCAATAAAGTTATAGATTGGCATTTTTGATAAAGAATCACACTTCAGTTTAAAGTTGACTTATTCTACCTGTTAAATCAAAATAATAAGTAGATTTCCGTATATATTCTCCTTTTCCTTCCGCAGTGAAGAATGGAGGAGCGTTGGGTGCAGGCTCAGTCCAAGGACATGCCAGGTGGGAGCCATAGGCTCCACCAGCTTCGGACCTCTTTGAGTTTCCTCTGAAATCCTCACCCAACTTGCATCGTTTGCCTCTTCAATTCACAAATGGGTTATTCTGCTCTGCATTTGCAGATATATTTTTGAGAGGCGTTGAAATTGCATACAAATGTTGCATTTTTAGCCTCTCAAACTCCCCAAATTTTCCCACTACCCCCAGGGTTTTCCTCGACTATCTGATCCGCTCTCTGGAGAATGCCAAATTCCGAAGCATTTTCGCAAATAAAGCTGCGCGTGCTCTCCTAACAAACGAAACAATTTAAATGGAAAGTGCGGCTGAGGGGGGGCAGCTGCATAGTGCTAAAAAACAAAGTGACTGAGCAATTGACAATCCCTCCTCGCAACATTCACTCAATAAAATCCGTAGTGAAATCCCACTGGGAAAAAGTACTGAAAGGAGCGACGCCCGGCAAACGCTGAAAAGTTTTCAAGTTTTTCCATTAAACGAAGCCCGCGGAAATTCTGAATAAATTACCTTATTGTGCACTTAAAATTATTATGCATTTTTCTGCTCATTTTTTGTAACCCTGCGATAATGTTTTTACCTGAATTACCGGGGAATACGACTGATGACACCCATAAAGAATGGACGGATGGACAGCCATTCAGTGATTTAATCTGAACTTTTTGTTTAATACCTCACCGAGAAAGCTGCACTATAGCTTGAACTTTAAACAATTAGTTCTTGAATATTAATAATAATATATATATTTTATCTTTTAAATTCAATACGTAATTTACGAACCAGCCTGCACTTTAAGATAAGAAAACTTTGGCCCAATTCTATTATTGATTATTTTTAAACAAAAAGCTGTCAACTGCATGAGAAGTTCAATTAAACTTAATTAAATATCACAGTGTGGAGTTAATGGCAAAGGCTTTTCCCAGACCAATCAAGTCAGAACCTCAGTCAATGGATTTTGTTATTGCTTTTTCCCAAAACTGTCTCCAATATTTTAGCTTTACTTTGTTTCCTTTCCCCTACAAAACCATCGATCAAAATACATTTAATCGGAACATCAGTCAGTTACTCAGTTAGTTGGCTGAAGTTTTGGCTGCTGCCCGGGACATTTGTCAAAATGTTAACTAAACATTCCTTCAATTGTTTGACTGCCACTGACAGCGGTCAGCGATGGCAAAAGAGGACAAGGAGCCGCACTTACCCATTATTGAATTTGGCTTTAAAAAAGGCAACAAGAATCACTAATAAGTCATCGGATTAAAAAGGGAGAAAAGAGGGAAAGTAAATAAAGGGCAGCTCACATTTATTGATATTAGCCCGAAGTTGTCGACATCTCCTGGAATTGGCCCTGGTCAGGGCTCATTAATCTTAGTTAGCCACTGAGCCTGGCTGCCCAGGATCCTATGTACATCACCTACACTTATAAAAACAAGCAGATAAATGTAAGGGGTTACCTTACTAACAAAACAGAACTAACACTGTATTAACTATTAAAGTTTACTTGTTTCGACCACAAGAAATTGTATTCATTTGTATTTTAGCGGAAGGTAAAATGCTCTTTCCCTTTTCCTTCCCTTTTCTCCATTTTAAAATTAATTTAAAAACGTTAAAGCGTTTTCTGCAATTGAAACATCAACTGTCTTGGGAACTTTTAACTGTGGGGAAAGCTCTTGCTGATTTCTCAGTGATCCTCCCGCCACCAGCTAACCTTAACCCCTCGATGCCGACGCTTAACCCGCCATCGTCACTGCCACTCACTCACAGCTCAGCACAATTTTAATTCGTTTTAATTTGTTGCCTGCTTGTCTTTGTGCCTGAGCTTTGGCTTCGGCACCTCTCTGGGCGGGCTGCCTGGTAATTCACAGCCTTGCTAAGGACTGCCCTCCCCCCGAGTGCCCTTCACTCTTTAAGTTGGCTTAAGCAGCCGTAAGTTTTCCATTTTCCCGAGAATTTTACGACTCCCCCCGATACCCGCCGTGGTAATGAGGGCAGACAGAGCGGGTCAGTCGTCGGGAAGAAAGTAAAAAGTTCGTAAGTCATTCCAGAAATGATTTCTTGGCTGGCTACTGATTATATCAATCAGAAGTTTTTTAAGGGGAAGGAAATCGCATTTTCCTGCACCCTTCAGATATGAAATTGTCTGAGGGAAATGTGAACAATAAAAATGTGAATTGAGAGAAAGCAAGTAACCGGAGGAGGGAAAAGCATGGTTAGGGAATCAGTAGTGTCCTATACGCCAAACTAAATACTCACATATACGTATATATATATATATATTTATTCATACGTTTGTATTGGATATTTGTGCTTTGCAATCACGGGTGCTGCCCAAGTTGTTGATCAATCAAGCAATTAAAGTGTCCAATCAATCAAAGCTGGCCGAAGTTAAGAAAGAAAAAGAGCAATTATTATTCACTCAACTCAATCATTTTAATGCGTGTTTAATTCAAAATATAATAAAGATGTAACTGAGTTTTCTTAGACCTACTTATTTCATTCTTTATCATTAAATTGGTTACTGAAATCTTTTATCCCCTAGCAATTAGTTTTTCACACACTTTTGGCAACTTTCAATGTAGTTTTTGTGGTTTCTCTGGCTTTATTTTATTTTCTTCGTTTTTATTCCTTTATTGCAGCTTGTTTATATTCAGGGTTTATCAGACAAAGCCAGGGAAATGTAGTGGCTTTCAGAAAGAGAATGGCAATCTCAATTGTTTTTGTAATTATTTGTGGTCAGCTTTTCTTTCCCTTTATCTCCCCACAACATTGTCCCCCTTGGCCTTTCGTTTACCCTCCCATCGTTTTCATACAATTTCTTAGTATTTCCCATATATTTTCTATTTTAAGGACATTGTCTCTATGCCCCGCAGGAAACAAATAGTAAGGAGGCCTGAAAAAAAAGCATTATCTGTGGTCATAATTTCTGAAATCAAATCTCTCATTCAAATTTATACTTTTTTTACCTTTTTAATTGATAATTGATTTTCATCATTAAATTTCAAACTTAATAAGAACTAAAATGGATAAATGCACTTAAACAGTTACCTTTTAACAAATCTTTGCAGTGTTTTCGATTGTCAATTGGTTAAGTTTTATCATAGGGAGGTCTTTTGGGAAGTCGACCTTCTCCCTAACATCCTTTTTGACTCTTCCATCTCCTTGTCTCCATTTGCGGGGCATCAGCGGCGCATAGAACCCTCTCCACATATCGGAGTCCTTGTCCCGGAGGGATATTTGTGTTTTATGGTTATGTCGCATATTGGAAGCCATTAAACGGGAAACGGCGAATTGTAAGCCTGGGAGATTAGAGTGGCTGGGTGGTAATTTACATTCCAATTTCGCTTAGTTTTCTGCGTCAAATTAAGGGAACGCAGGGGTAGAGGCAGGGATGGGAAAGAGATATTAATCCAAAACTCAATTCATATTCAATTGGCGCCCTTTTTGCTCATTTGACTTTGACCCGGATTTTCGTCCTTCGATGTATCTTTTGGGGGGTAACTCCCAAATCAATCCCATATTCACCAGACCTGCAAACCCTTGGGACCCGGATCCCAATCTTTTATCCACACACTCTTCTCACCCTCTTGAGGGGCTCAAGTGCCACTGGGAGCAAAAAGGTGAATCAGAAAGAAATGGGAGTGGCTCGAACTGGGGACAGGAGGGAGCAGGGACTCCAGCCAGAGTTGGCAAAGTAAAAATAAAACCCAGCAAATTATTTCAAGTTATTGGGATTATTAGTAAAATTAACATAATTTATAATTCAATGATCGGGAATTTATCAGTTGATCAGTTTTGTATACACATTTTTTTTTCCTATTTTAATAAGGCAATACTAATTGGAGAAGGTTTTCTAATAATAAACTTATATTAAAGATTAGCCAAGTCTCCTCTCTATCAGCTATCATCAAGGACATGCTTCCCAGAACCCACCCTCCTGTCTCTTCTCTACTTTTCCATCTCCCTGAACTCATCTGGAAAATATTGGAATGAGCCCAGTAGACAGTTTGATTATTCAAATATATTTATGTTTAGTACATTGGACCGACTACAGAACCCTCACGAAATGTGAGAACATCAAAAATAAAGACAGCAAAGCGACGGAGGTCCTGATTGCCGTCTCGTTTTGTGATGACATCGACAGAAATAAGTTGCTACCTTCGTGTTCTGAATGCGCTATAAAATCCGTTTCGATTGAAATATAATTTTAATTGGAAGCCAAAAAAAAAGCATTGATTCTAGTTGACTTCTTATTAGTTTAGTTATTGAAAGTTATGAAAGTTTTGTCAAACAACTTTCGCCAGAAAGGTTTCCAATGCTTAACATCTCTTTATTCAAATATTGTTTTATTCGTTCTAAATCAAAGCATTCAAATTAAAAAATATTCGAAAAAACATTCATGCCAAACCAGAAAAGGTTAACAACTGTAAACAGTTTTGGCCGCCAACGTTGTGGTGTATTCCACTTGGCACTTTATCATCAGATACAAATACTTTCTTAAATATTGAAAGACTTTTTGCATAAAGATGAGAAAGGGAAAATTGGAGCTAGTGGAAATGCTGTACAAATGCGAGAGGAGAAGCCGGATGACTGTCTTAAACACTTTACTATTTCCAGTACACAGAAAAAAATGCTTTCTTAATTAATTATAAATACATTATTTCATTCCAAGCAAATTATTTTAAAAGAATTCATCCGCAAATATTAAAAACTTTTTACATTTATTATTTTATAAGAGCAAACTTGTATTTAGTTCCTCCAAGACTTCTATTAGACTTTTCCCATTTTACCATTTCATTTCACTTGGCTTGAGAGGCTTGGAGACACCGGAAGATTGTGCATTATGAGTTGGACTTCTGTAAACGAGACAATTCCATGCCAAGCCATGCTTGAAGGATCTCAAGCACTTCACAGGCACACGAAGGGTTCAGGACAGTAGAGAGGCAACATTAGTATCATTATCATACGGAGTAACTCTAAGGTAGCTAAAGTTACTTTCTAATCAAGTTAAAGCTCCCTGAAGCCTTTAACACAGCTGTGTACGAGTCCCCGGCAACTGCCATTTCATTTGCATCTGTTGATGGCTTTCTGCGGTTGCACCAGCCTATTTCTGTTCTAATGAGCTGCACACTCGTTGAGAGGACCACAAATGGAACAAGACCACTGTCATTCATAGAAACACGTACTAAATGCGCACTTAATTGTGGCTTAGTTCCGCCCAATTCGCTTTCAATCTCTTGAGCCCGCCCCCAACATCTACAAACGCTTTGGGCGTTTCACAATAATATTTGATATTATTGAGGCTGAATTTTAAGAGCAGAAGCGTTTCAAAGATGTTTACTAATATTGAGTAAATATTTAAAAGGGAAATCTATCCAAGCTGAGAGCCATATAAAATGCATAAACAAAACGACAGTCATAATTGACTTTAACAACATTTTATTAAGGATAACAACCTGCCAAAATAAAAGAAATAATAAATAACAAAGAATGCCAACCATCTGTTTTTGGATAATAAAACTCATAAAAATCGACTTAACTTATTACTCTAAATGGAAAGTTTGGAAAGGCAAATATACTAAAATTAAGTCGATAAACCATTTTTCGTTCGTCAATTACTAAAGCTTATTGCACAAACTGTCGGAATAATTGATCTGTGGGAATGTATAATCCATACTCATCACTCATTTGCCACAAAACTAGAGAGCATTTTCATCTCACCTCCCCCTTTTCCTAATTTCACATTACTTTTCATGCATTTTTCACTATCGATTATATTTGGTAAATGCCTAATGAACCCACATGAATTTTTTATCTAGTTTTTGAGTACATGAATCCCCTAATAATTGTGCAAATTGTTTCAGTTTTCGATTACAGATATTTCCAGCAAACGTTTCTAATTTGGAGCTGAGAGCCCGGACTCGGAAGCCGGGAGTCGGAGGCCGGAATATCACATTCCTAATTCACAGGTAGGTCTATTATGTACACTATATACGTATGTATGTGCCAAACTAAACTGGTAAAGTTCCCTCCAGTGAATTCCAGCAGCTCATTTAACAAGGCCGAAACAAGGGAATTAAGCCGGGGAAACCAGTTGAGACGAGAACAAAGCCAAGAAGCATTTTATGGCAAAGGTGTAAAACTTTGAACACGGAACGACATGCCGATTAAATTAATGTCCCTAACTGAGGACACGCTGGGTTGAGTGCAGGAGAAGGCAAATAAGGGATGAAAGGGTGGCTGGGTGGTAAAAATTCAGAGCAACTGACACCAGTTCCTCCTGGCTAATAAAGCGGCTTTAGAGCTCATGAAAAATATCGTAAAAAGAAAAACAGGCAGCGAATGTTTGCTAACTTTTAATCAGGATCCTTATAAATATGATCCTATCGTTATCAGAATATTAATATCACTTTGGTTATTTTCTATGACTGAAAAGTACTGGCGAAGAATCTAAATTATTATCTGTAGGATATCTATTATCTCGGATATATAATAAATTGTAAGAATAAAGCCCAACCTTAGAGGAGAAAAGGGAGGCTGCCATTGACACCTGTGACCTGTGGCAGAGCAAGGGTCAGACATGGGGCCAAGATGGAGGTAGAAAGACACATGGCTGGTTCACCATGTGCACCGCATAATCAAAACAAATTACAATGGCCAAAGGACCCGAACTCTTCTCCTTAAGAGTTAAGGGTGTAGGCTGATATTTGCTTTATTTAATCATGACCCAAGGACATCGACCTCTTGTTGATGAGTTCTAGACGAGGAAAATGAATCTTTCTTCTTTCCAAATGCAAATTAGATTCAATAAATCAGGATGGCAAAACGATCCCCTCTCTATTAGCAGGATAAAACCCCTTACTTGTGGCTCTTATTCGTTGCTTCGTGGAGTAGAAATATCAAAACAAATTACATATCGTCCGACCACAGAAGTGGCAATCAACACTGGAATTGCATACGAAATGGTGGCCTTCCGCCAAGCTCTCAGCCTTCCAACTCCCCTTCGACCATGCACATTTCCCACCAACAGATTTCCCACAGTTTTCCCACAACTTTTGCACTGTTGTGGCCAACCATCATTATTTAACATTTTCCATTCCAGGCATTTGAAATAAGCCAAAAATGTGTAAGCTCTTACAGTTTAAATTAAATTACATATTTTACTTTCTGGAATATTTATTGGGGAAAACTATTAAGAGTACCTACTAAAAGTGACTTAAGGAATACATTTGGAAATCAATGAAGTATTTCATGATAATTGTGGAATTCAAATATTAGGCTTTCGTGTTTTTTCCAATATTATTTTATTCTCAACTAAGGATTATAAAAGTAACTTTTGTACTTTTCTACAGTTAAATAAAACGTTTGAAAAAATATTCTAAGAGCGCTTTTCCCCCCAACCTTAACTCGGTTTTCCGCCTTTCGTTTTCCGTTCCGCAGACATAATAAATCCAATGCCAGGGTCACTGCTTTTCAGCGCGGATTACGGAATATAAAAAACAGAACTGAAGGGGAAATCTACATAAATATCTTTTCATCCTGCACGGAAAAAGAGCAGAACTCAGCTCACATTCTGCGAACGGCTACTAACGCGGGATGTTAACAATATATTCAAATAAATCCCAGCACAAAGCTGTCGTTCTATTTATAAACCCAGCAATGAAGATAATGAATGTATGTGACCAAGACACTCCAGTTTTGCGTCAATGGATATCCCAGAAATTCCCCTTAATACCGTCGACATTGGCGCTTAATTAAAAACTCAATTTAAGACGTACATTTATTTATGGCACAGCCATGCACAAGATAGTAGAGCCAGGCAAAGTGGGATATGCAAGCAGTTTCTTGTAATTAATAAACTATTTGTTATAATTTATGACTTGGAAGTAATTGAAACGATGTAAAAGTTAATTAAATTAGTTTTTATATCTATATGAATATGTGTTTTGTCATTTTAAACTGTTTCTCACCAGGCTTTATTGATTTAGCCCTAGAAATACAACTAAAACAAAATATAATCCCCTAAAAGTATGGTACAACATTTGCACCATTTAATTCCTATTTGCTTGAACCTGAGTGCGTGTAAAGCTGGGCGAGTGACTGGAATTCCCCAATCGAAGCGCGGCCAAAAGCGTTCCCTCCCTGGATTGTGGATAAAGAAATTTGGCCCTGCTGCCAACCTAAATAAACTTGGCCTCCGATGGGAATAGACACAGGACGTCGCCCTTCTGTTTGCTCTGACAACAGCTGTTGCGAACCTCTTGACCATTTCTGCTATTTAATGAAAGCACATGAAAAATTGAACAATAATACTCTGCATGTGCGACAAGTGGCCATGAGAAGTGGGAAACTTCTGACTGTAACAGAAAGCCATTAGCAGGGAAGGAGATTTCCGGGGAAAACATGAAGTTTTCCCTTTAAGTATGCAAATGGATGCTGAAAAACTATTTTATTATTCGCACACGCAAATTCTGCTGGAAGACAAGTTTTTTTCTATATTTTGCCAGGACCCGCAGCAGGCTGTTTAGTGTTATGTGCTGTTTACGATGCCATAAAAGGAGCAGGGTAAGGAAAGGGTGGAAAAAAGCAGTCTCAACACGACAATCTCCCCAAAATTATAACACAGTTTTGTAGTGTGTTTTGGAGAAGTAATAAATTCATTGAAATGATTTTTGATCATAGAAATTAACAGAAACGCTTACAAATTGGTTAAAACTAAGAATCAGAATTTACTTATATGCAATCACTTGTTATTTTATAATTATAGTATTTTGTCATGTGCATATATTGTATAAGGAAATGTATTTCAAAGTCACCTTAATAATCCCCAATCGAATCCCCAAGGAGCTGACCCTCCTGCCATGCTCTGGATAATTGCTTGAACATGGAAACAGATTTTCCGCTGTTAAATGTTTTGTTCGGAGCAAAAAAAAAAGGGACATCATCCCCTGACCCTTCCAACTGATAAGGGGATTGAACATGGACATTCCACATGAACACCGTCGACAACATCGACAACTCTGACCAATAAGCCGGCTAGAACGGGACACAACCGAAACTCAACCCGGCTCAAACCATGTCAACTTTGGCCACGAAAGCGAGTATATTGCCCTCGAATTGAGCACATCAGGTTCTTGCCAATAAATATTGTTTTAAATTTGTATTAGCTTGGAAGAAAATAGAGTAAATGTGGAAATGTAATGCTTTTAAAGTATTTTAAATAGCAATCACCAAGAACATAAACCCATATTCTTAATTTTACAAATAAATAGAAAACGAAGGGATTACTTTTCAATAATTATTGTCTTTGACCTTTGCCCAGCGGACCTACACTCTTTCATTTAATTTATAATAATACTTAATCAATTTACCTAATGTTTCGGGCTAGAATATGTTTATAGTGAACAATTTGAAGTTTATTCTCCAGTCGATGTATCCAAAAATTCGATTCAATGATTTTCCCCCGCAGTTCTCCTCAGATCGCATATTTGCACAGGAAACGGAAAACGGAAACTGTTGTGTCCTTTCTGGCCCCGGGCTGTTATCAGGGTTTGGGGGAAGGGATGTGGTTCTGGGGTTAGAAGGTCCTGGAACCCGCATACAAAGGCTGGACATTTGTGCTTTCAAGCAAAGGAAATTAAAATTAATTAAACCTAATAAAAGGAAGTTTCTGTTCGGAAATTAAAAAAATTTTCTATCTAAAGTGGACAATCGATTTAAAAGTTAACTTGATTAATTATGGTACGTACCTAAATGCAAATAACATATTGATCAACTTTCAAATTCATAGATATTAATAAGATAAATTCATTAATAGTCTAAACCATCCACTTTCCCATTAAATTGTAAGCAAATTGCATCTAAACTAATTCTATTTTCCTTCCTTCCTTTATTTCTTGGTCAAAGGTAGCCAATTCCTTTTTGATTAAATGTAAAGCAAGAACTCGTATTTCCTTCTTATATAATCAATGCTGAACCTTCGGGCTTAATCCAGTTCTCATTATTAGTTCGATTAATATGTTAATCCACAGATTGGTTCATATATCCGCCAACTTCAATGATATTAATTCCAGGTATTGCACCTGAATTGAATGGAATTGAAAGAAATATTTGAAGTTATTTATATGTATTCAAAGGAAAGCCAATTCAAACAGATTTCGATTAATGGGATTGGTTCTCTGCCTGCTTCTCATTTCATCTTCCAACTATTTTCATTTCGTTTTTTTTAATATGATTATTTTGGGACTTAATGGCACCGCAAACATGATATTTGAAGAGAAAGAAGAGAAAAGGAAAGCAGAGTAAATAAGGATTCTCAGATTGTGTCTCTGTACACTCTCCTCCTGTCTTTAGTGTCCTTCCCCACGACTTATGTTTCTTTTTATTGATGACACAAATGGGTCATTGGTTCCTTACTTCTCCACTTTGGTGGGGAGAAAGCTGGGGATGGATGGGTCATGGCAGGGCCATAATGATAACGTGTCCTGTGTGTGAAAACCTGAAGCAAGAATTAAGCATTGAAGGCGGCCAAGAGACAGAAGAGTCAGCTTTAAGGGAGGTCAGAGATAGCCATTTCCAAAATACAACCAGAAATACAATTGATCCACGAAAGGTACATAATAATACATTTATAATAAAGATATTGCCAGAGAAAAAAGAGGGTGTTCCATGGGAATCTGGCAGCTGTCGGCGAACGATAAACAATAGACAAAAATCGCTATCGATGCTGAGGTCGCTCCTGTAATTTTCCAATGAAGGGAAGTGTGAAATTGTGCCGTCACTCATTATTCGCATAAAGAGAAGTACATTTTCAACTCTCTGATGTCGAACGCGACATTCATACACATTCTAACTTGCAAAAAACATGTACCAAGAATTTATGCAATTTTTACAAAATATGAAACTTAAAGCTCTTGATTAGCACTATATATGGTGCCAATATCGATTTTGGGCAGTGGTTCGTTTTCGAGATATTCACAAAAAGTTGAGATATTCGCACGCGACACAGATAGAAGTCACTTTTTTGAAATCCAGTTCAAGCCCCGATTGCAGCGAAACGTGATGGACCATTTTAATGCAAATAATACAGTATAATGCATTGATTTCTATTAATAATTTTAAATTAAAAATTTTAGTTTCAGTTTAAAATATTAAGTAGTTTTTTTTTATTTAATTTTAATCACTGTAGCATGCGACATGTCGCATTCCATCGTACTTTTCGTTATGTTTTTTACTATTTAGGTAAATCAGAGAAGTATAAATGTGGTATCTTTAGACTATTTGAAATCTCCCAGTGATGATAGAAAGCAAAAGTCTAAGCTTAGTTCTTCTGCTTTGGAGATTTTTGTCAAAATATAACATGATCTTTTTTATGGTTTTTTTCATCAAAACGATGAAAAATGGAAATTTGAGCGAGTTTGCATTCGAATATTTTAAAATTTGTTTTAGAATATGATAAAAGCTTTAAAATTTTATCCATTGGAACATTTCCTAATGTTACTATGTTAAAAATATTTATTTTAGAGCATATTTTGTGGTTTTGCCGCGGTTGACCTTTTCAGTGAGTTGCCCATGTATAAGATCCTATGTACATAACTACTATATATGTAGCCACGTAGCTGGCCATTTGGCCTAGACCAGGACAGGAAGGAGGCTCCTTTTGGCCTCGGTGTACCTCGACTCGGTTAGCGTAAAAAATTGAAATTGAAAACAAACACACAGAGGTTCGCGGCACAGTGGAGTGAAAATGAATGTTAGAAAAATGCCATACAATTATAAAACAAAAATTGTAACAAAGAGCTGACAATCAAAGTCTGTTTATTTTTTATTTTATCTTTTTTAATGACACAATTTCTGTGAAATTACTTAAGCTTTTTCTTCTATGTTTTTCTTTAATTGAAGCCACTTTGTTAAGATACTTTGTACCTAAAATACAGATGATTCGGAGGGCTAGGAAATATGTGGAGGGATGGGAGTGGGCTGCTGGGCTGTTGTCAGGGGTGGCGACTGAGAGGCTGAGCGAATTCCCCCTGTTGCCTGGTTGCCGAGGAAAGAACGCCCCTGGCCGACTTTTGACTTGTGCTTTTACAGCTGCCTCATGTGCGAGTGTGTGGGTGTAATTTCCACGCCTCACCCATATATCCGGCCTCGTCCTTCGCCTCTCCGCCATTTTGGAAATTTATACACGTTGACAAGAGAAGTGAAAGCACTCAGCTGGGGGCATATGCTTCGAGCACTTTTTCTATATTTTGTATGTATTTATTAACATTGAACAATAGTTAATGCAAAACCGGAGGCAAGGGAAAATATAATGAGAAAAACTCATTATGACCCACTTTAAAGACAATTTAATCAGTTTAATTGGACATCACCTCCTTCATTATTTTCCTCTGCTTATTTTTATTTCCTTTTCAAAATTTCCTTCACGTGATTCCCTTCTTATCTTTCTGGTGAAACTCAGGAACTACATGTCGTATGCGTAATGTTAATATGCATGTAACTAAGAAGGTTTTAAAGCTGCTAAGTGTTTGTTGCTGGGGGCGAATGGGAGTGGCTGGGTGAATGGAGAAGATGAAACCAAGAAAAG
>VNJV01010605.1:0-16205 GCA_008042635.1 Drosophila nikananu
GACGGTGGTCGATTCACTGGAACGTGTGAAAATCCTTTGGTAATGTAAACAAAATAATATTTTTCCGATTTCCAATAAACGCATGCATTGGCAGGGCAAACAATAACAAACACGCAGAGTTCACCCTCAGGGGGGGAATTACCAAAATAGAGGGTAGGTGCACTGATAGAAATGTGGTTTTATTAACTATGAACTTTTAACTATTTGATTCTGTTGAAAGCTTAAGTTAACTTACTTCTTTATTTACGCACTTATTATTGTGATACATTTCTACGGTAATTATGGTTGTACCTACAATAAAAATGGTTATTATTATGGGTTATAGTTCAAGCTTTTTTAACTGTATATTTTAATAAATTTTCTTATATACTCTCCAATATATTTTCTTCAGTGCAACTTGACAAGTTTCTGAATGCGTTCTTCTGCTTGGCAAACAAAGCAAACGATTGCGTGTTCTGTTGCTTAATAGCCTTCGGTTAATGCAGCAAGTTTCCTCTCCGGACAGACGATGATTGCACTCACTAATGTCGCTCTCACACTCTCTGCACCACCCACACCCTCTCCGGACCGATTCGGAAATTTGCGAATTTTGAATTTTGATTAGAGATTAAATTGTCTCTGGCGATTAGCATCAAATCGTTCGCTCTGCTCTCGGCTCGCTGTGCAAACAAGCGTATGTTTGCATTATCTTCCCCGAATGCAATCCTCCTCTCCTTCCCCCACCCGTGGCACCACCCAGAAGCAATAGCTGCACAGTGGTCAACCCACCACCGTTGGGCGGCGAACTCAGCGAACCGAGCGACAGCCAGCGGCGCACTTCGTGCTTCGTTTGATTTAGTTTGTGCTCATTAATTTTGCGGTTAACATTTTTCTTGCAAGCTGCCCTACTCCGGAAGATGTGGGGATTAATGGTCGAAGGAAATACCCCGAGTGCTTTTTGGTTCAGAGACAACGAAACTGCAAAGACTCTGCCTTTAAAGGAAATAATATAATTTGCGTATACTATATTATAAGATCACGATTAAATTAACATTAAATGAGTTATAAAACTACAATTTGAATACAAATAAATTAAACTCTTCCTATCTGGCTCACTTTGTACTTAATTTATATATATTTCGAAGCTGTAGGGAACTTCTCTAGCCGCCTTGACTTGCCAAAAGCCTCCCACACCGGATATGGCCTGGAAGGGAATGCATCAACCCGGATAGCCACCGCCTGCTGACGTCCCTTAGATAAATGCTGTGCTCAGGGCTTATGAATATAATCCTTAAATTATTGCAACAACAATAGTCGGTTTTTGCGCAAAACGGAACAAAATAAGGACGCAACTATTACGTGTGAATAAGCCACGACCAGGCAACACCCTTGCGTCGTCCTGGGCGGATGATGATCCCACTGAGTCCAGAACCGGAACAGGACCCCGTCCCGCGTGCCAGGGCAATAATTATGGGCAACAATTATGAGTGGGAATGCGCTCTTGGCGGGATGATTAGCTTTTTGGGATGCGGCCAAAGGACAATGGACGCCATTATCCTGCACATTTACCGCACTACACACATGCCAATATTTTTGCAGCGCTGTTACCTCATCTAATTGATGCGGTCGTCGGTCGACGTGGGTATTTGGATTTCAGTTTTTGGGCCTTGGTTAATGACAAACGGCGCCGTGCGGACTCCGCCCACTTCCACCTCGCTCATCATCATAATGGCGGCCGGTCCATTATGCGGCAATTAAATGAGCTCAAGCGGGGAAAGCGATTTGAGGCTCTCTCGTAATTGTAGAAAAATTATGCAAATATCCAGCAAGTTGCCGATGCAAGCTGCAAGCCGGGTCATGCCAGCCGCACCCGTGGCAACACATTCGCAGCGATTGTCAATCAGCATTAAAAATCAATAGCGAAGAGCCTGGCTCCAGGACATATTTCTCCCCCAGAGTGTGTGTGTGTGACAACATTTCCTGCAATCGTCCTCCAGGCCTGAAGGATTATGAGCGTAAATTAACCCTTATTGCAAAATACATGCGACAGTTGATTGACAGACAAATGACAGGACACATAAAATAGCTCCGAAAACGCAGGCCATCCTCCAGCATTCTCACTCTCTCTGGCAGCGAGGGAAGTTTTCATTTTTGATTTGATTGAATTTGATGTACATGTGTTCAACATGACACTTAGTAGCGGCTTAACGCTGTTTAGACTCTCGATTGTCAGCCGAGAAATGCAATATTGGCAATATTGGTGACGTGATAGGGTTTCGTAGGGATTCTCGGAGGCTGGGAGGGAACAGAGCATTACAAATTGAAATTGACATAATGTTTTAGCATTGAATGGAATAATATTATTTCTTTGAATTTGAAAAAGTGCACGGAAGAAGAAGGAAAGCCACGGAAAATGAATACAAAGAGGTTTGGTAATGTAATTTTTAATGCTATAAAAATGGAGGTGATCCTATTTGCTCTGGTAAAAAAAAAGAAAAATATCGTGTTATTTCAGTCTTACTGATCAGCAATTACTCATTATACCTAAAACTATATGCAAGTAACCTGTTTTACTTGATTTACATTTAAAATGAATTCTTTATTACCAAACGGACACTGAAACAAAGTCTTAAGTAAATAAACAATTTTAGTCAGTCTTTCACCTTTTCTCCTAATAATAATAGTGTTTTATTCAAATGTTATGCGACTTTCTTCACCTTTTCAATCGAATCTTGTTTTCCCCTGCCAAAGCCTTTGCAACTTTCACACTTTTTATATGGAAACACAAACCAAATCAGCATTAACACGATCTTAATGAAGTGTCTCTCCTTAATTTTCAGCATAATATTGTAATCAATTCCAAAGACCGATACCATTGATAACTTTATTTTGGCCAGGTAATGCAGTGAGCCAAGAGACCAATTTGGAAGAACCGGAATGGGTTGGAAAAGGGGAAAAGCATCAAGAAAAACTCTCATGATTAAGACGTTTCAAACTGGCCGAGTGAGATGTGAAAAGGAGTTAAGATAAGAACAGCTGCCAGACAATAGTGTCACATTTGGAGCCCACATATTTCGGCTTGGACACGGGATTTGATCGAGGCGAGACTACGAAAAAGGTATCCGAAATTTACATATTCCCAGCTCCCTTGCATTGATTGCTGCAACTTATCAGCGGCTAATCAGCAGCATGAGGCCAGAGCCAATTTGGAATCTCAGCACCTAATTTCGTCGGGTAGCCAGATGTGTTCTTTTGACTGCCGTTGTTTGCTTCCCGGCGCGATACATTTCCACGGCCCTTTGTTTGGCCTCCGAGTGGGAGATGCGGCAGAGGTGGAGCTGCAACTGGATCTGATGATGTGGAGTGCCCACGGAGGCTGGGGCCGGGCATCCCACTGAGTCCGTGTGTGTGTTGGAAGGCAGCTTTTAATTAAGAACGAACCCGATTCCATCGGAGCCGAAATGAATGCGCAGGTGTTCAGCGGGAGTTCCCTTCACAGGTCCCATTTTCCCAGCCGACACCTACGGTTTCACAGCTCGTTTTGTGGAACTCCGTTCGGGTTACATCATCCGATCGCTGGCCTCTGGCCCCAGGCTGCTCTTATAAATAGCTCAATTATGCCCCTAATAATATCGATAATTCCATAAGGAGCTCCGACCTACGCCCACCAAACCGCTGCTAAGCCGCTTTCAGATTTCCCGCAACGCATTCAGAATCGGCTGCTTAAAATGCAAATGAAGTGGCTGATTGGTTTTGGTCTGGTTCTTGGTCATGGTCTCCGAATCTTAGTCCACAATTATCGGACTCAAGCTGGCACTTAAGTAGGCTTTGGCTCAGGAGAGGGATCTACTCCCGCAGATCCTCTAATTAGGCCAAAGAACGCCTCTGAGCCGTCTACATACGCATACCTGATCCGTGCTCAGGCTCTTCCGCCTAATCCCCCTTACCTTCTCATTGCAATTATGCCTTTGCATTTTCCTTAGAATTTTTCATCTTGATTTCCTGCGGTGTTTATTCGATTTGCACTTGCCCGGCCCCACCTCCTCCCACTCCCTCCTCAGCTTCTTGAAATCTCCTCGATTTCTTGAGTGTATTAACAATGAGCCGGCAAATTTTTCTGCCGTTTCCCTTGCTTCCGGCCATGAGTCACCCAGCGCCCGACATGTCTCGCAGGTATAGAAGATGCCACTTTGACGGCTTTACTACTGTCACTGTGATCTATGTCATTACAATGGTGAATAATGTTAAATAAAGTTAATGCACTCAGAATATAGTAATTCTATTTATGATAATTAATTATTTAAAATCAGTTCTCACTGTGAAATAACATTGTAATCCAATAAAGCTCAATAAACGCTATGATACATATTTATTTTATTAAAGTCACGACCGATCACAAATTCAAATTTCCCGGCATCTCTGGCTTGTATCCGTCCTCCTTAGAGGGAATTCGCGATATATTCTTATTCCAAGACATAATTAAGCGTGGCGTGCAAAAAGCGGTCCCCTCCCCGGGGCAATTCGCATCTTGTTCCGTTCTGGTTGGATTCGATTCGTTTGGATTCGCCGTGGTCCCGTGGGTAAATTGATATTCCTGTCATTGCTGTAATGATTTCTGCTTCCTACGGCAGGAATCGCGGTCCGGCGACTGCCGTGTGCCGTGTATCCCGGCGCATCCTGCCTGCGGTTTGTCGTCTTTTTATTTTTCCTAGCCGCGAACAGGATATTGAATTAAAGGTACGGCAAACATTTTCTTCGAGATTACACATTGATAGCCGAGCAGAACATTTAATTGAGTTATTAGACGGTCGATGAACAAAGCGAGAAGGAGTAGGCAGAGAGGGAACGAGGATGAGAATATAAATTTAAAATGAAAGAGGAGCAGGAATGACGAGGATAAGGACGTCAATGAGGCTGTCGTCTCCTTCGGGGGAACATTTGTAGGACACATGTTAGACAAAAAAGCCGCTCCGAGGAGGGGGCAGCGATAAGAAGAAAGGACCTGAGGCCAGCAGGCAGTCGGATGCGCTCCTGTCAACAGGATATGCCCGAGTGCCGAGCACATTTCACACCTCACAATGCAACAATGCAACAAAGGGCGGGTCCGGCACAGGATATCAGCTGCTTCGGCAGTCCTGTTGAAAAGTGAGATGCCAGCGAAGGAGCGGGAACCGCAAAGGCAAACGGGGACAGCCAAAACCAAAACCAGAAAAAGAAGGAGTTGACAGCACAAATGAAAAGTCAGCCTCGGTTTCGGCTGATTGATGGGCCATGATTGAGCAGAAGCCAATGAGTCAAACGTCTCCTTTCACTTTAAACCATAATCGGAGACTCGAAGGTCTAAAGTCCGCCCTTATGATCGATGTGGCAGGAGGTGTGAACAAGGAGCTGCCACTCCCCCAACAACCAGGCCATTATTCCCCGTCCCAGGAGGCCTCCCTCGGCTCCTTCGTTGCTCCTGCTGCTCATTTGGTACGTGATTCGACCGCAAACTGTTTTGTGCAAATTTCCTTGGAAGCATCTCAGCTTCAGATACGGCCGAGAATACAGCTGCGGAAACGGGCCCGGACTGGTTAGCAATTGGAGCGCAAGAAACTAATTAAATTGATAGAATTAGACAAAAGACCGCCGCCGGCTGTGCAACCGAAGCGTTGAGGGATCGAACTCCCTCCGCTCCCTCGGCATCTCCAGCTCATTGCTCATTATTCTGGACAAGTGTGCCAGGGCCCAGAGAAGCTGGCCAATATGAACACTCGAATGAGCTACAAATGGTCTGATGGTGGAATGATGCAAGGGAAAGAGTAGTTCGGGTACTGCTTTGGAAAAAGTAATAAATGTGAGAAAATAGGTATATATTTAAAATATGGAAAAAGGAAGTAGCCAGGTTACTTTTTCCTTTAAAAACAAAAATGGAAACTTAAAATTTATATTTATAAATTGCATTTCCTAACTGAAACTAAATTGCATTTCCTAACTGACGTCAGTGGATTTTAATTTACTGAAAATTACTCTTAATTCTTTCCCAATTGGTTGCCTAAAATTTTTTAACAAAAGTTAAACAAATTAAATTAGTGGAAATATTTATATTTCATTCGTAAGATCGTAACCTGGCCCACCCAACTAATTGACCCGTTCCGATGCATTGCCAAAAATTTGATTGGGCTCCAATTACGTGTTGAAATCTTGATGGGCTCTCTGCCGATCTGCAAAGGAAATGTACATAGACAAGTCATATAGAGAATATCCTGTGGATATATTAAATTAATTACAAAACGAATTTCGAATGGATAATGAAATTTCTCTGTGGTCATTATCGGACATGCTGGGCATGCACAAAACGGAGCCGCAAATGTGGCCAAAGTGAAACAAAGTAGCCGGCGGGGCGCAAGGAACCGGGTGGACAATGGCCAAAGGGACACGACAGGCAGGGCAGAGCTACACGAGCGCATTTCTGGCGCATAAATCAATGGAGGATGGACAGGCCGAAGGAAGTGGGAGCAGCCAAAAAAAGCCAGAAACCAGGAGATTCAGGGCAGCAGGGGACAGATGTGGCCATGTGAGCGGAATTGAAAATGAGAGCACAGGACTCTGGCTATTAGACTCAGGACTCAGGGCTCGGGCCTGTCATATGCGACGACTCCCTTTCGATGTCTTCAGTGGCGCGTAAAAACAAAGGACTGCGGTCCGAGGTCAACCCTCTTGGAAAAGGTAACCTCGCCGGATTTACTTTGCCGCCAGGACATCTTAAGGATTTAACTTGCCCGGCCACTACCCCCATTCCGTGTCCCAATTCCGAGACCATCCGGCAGAAGAAGGAATTGTGGCCGGGCAATAGATTTTTCATGTTTGGGATTTGTGTCCTCGTGTGTGAGGGTCCCCGAAGTCTTATTCTAGTGCAGTTGACATTTAATATGGCATTATCCCTGCGCCACTGAGTTATAAATAATGTTACATTTGCCATTAAAAACATAAAAAACAACGTGCAACAGCCGAGACCCGGCAGAGAGCTTAACCCCAGAAACTCTCCCCCTCTGCTGGGGATCCCGAAATTCACCCCTAGTCGCTGGTCATCATGAAAGGCAATCTTGTTACAACTCCCATGTATATTATGCCATGTGTGATACCAGAATCGATGGGTAAGGCCGGAAAAGGACTTTAAAAGTGAATTATTTCGATATCAGGGGGGGAACAACATATTTAGAATGTCCTTGGCCAAGGGGGAAGATGCTTTGGCTAGAAGGATAAGTTGAAGATTATGTCCCTTGTACATATAATGTGATCTAATAACTGACAAGATTTTATCAAAAGCTGGGTGTTTTATGAGTCGGGTGCTCGGAGAATCCCTAGGTAATCCAGCCTAATATTTAATTGATATTTATATTTATTCTTAATTTAAATATAATTCATATTTTGTAATACTGTTTTAAAGTAAAAATGGTAAATATTCTTTCTTAAGTAAGCATTTTAAAAGAAGGACTCACATTTCATTTCGTGTACTGGCAATGTTCAACCTCTAATGAAAAACTTGACACCAAAACTCTAACCCAGCATCTTGAAGTGGAATAATTAACACTGTGAAAATCCATTTTAAATGCTTTGAGTAATATTTAGTCGCTAGTTGGCTCTTGTCACTGAGAAATTTATGAGAACTGGGTCCAGTACGAGTGTTTTCGAGTGAAGGGATCTCCAATCGCATAAGGAGCGTGTGATGATGTCTGTCCGTCCACATAGGAATCCTAATGAGCTGCTGACGAGGAGAATTAGAGGCCCGTTTTCGGTGGAACAACGACAGGATGCGCCCTATCCGTTTCTGGCCTTCTGCCATATTTAAATATAAACACAGAGACTTTGGGAGGCATCCTATTTCGTTGCGAAGGACGACCTTGCAACGTGTCGAAACTGTTGCCACGCAGTTGACAGTTGACACTGCGAGGCATAAAATTAGATGGCCTGGGAAATCAAGTGTCGGGCAACAGGCTCGGCGCACAGACACAAACACACTTGACGACGCCACGCGAAAGGAGACCCACATGTGGCACTGCAGCCTGCGCCTGGATTCCGGCAGTTTTTCCGCGTCTGCACTGACGAAAATCCTCGTTCCAAATCAATTATTTGGCAAAGTATAAAAATTTAAGTTTTGAAGGAGGACCTCTATAGGCTCTCTAGAGACGAAGACATATTTTACCACAATGTTTGTACTTATTTAGATCTGTTTTATTTTTTGTTTCAGTGTCGTAATGTTTTTCTGGGTATTGGGTTGCACTCTCTCATTAGGAAGTGACAACAGGCAACGACTTGTGATTAGTAGCGTGTCCTGGGGGAGTCCTTGGAAGCATGAAAACAAACAGCACAGCTGCAGGAACCCACACACAGATACATCGCACACGGAATGAGATAAAGTTGTTCGATCCCAGAGGATGCAGGGAAATCAAAGCAGCGGAACTAAAGCTTGGCATCAGCGGCATCCTTCTCCAAAGGCTGTGTCCAGGCCATTGATAAAAATGTTGTAATAAAAGGACCCAAGGCGAGCGGAAGATGCGACTACCTGGCCCAGGACAAAGCCAGCTCCTTCTCCATGGCTAATCGAAGGCAGGATGTGAGGTCCTGCCTTTGGCAGATGCGGTGGCAGATTTTGCATTGTGGCTGAAGAAGGGGGCACTGACGGGCGATATAAAATACAAGCTCTCTTGATTTTTCCGTGAGCCCAATCGCTTTACAATCTTTAAGCTTGAGCTGCTGCGCTCTCTGATTAAGCCATTCATTCAATTGGCTACGAAATCCAGTTAAAGCCCCTCCCCAACCACATTAACATTTCTCATCCGCAGCCCTTTGGGCCCAAATCGATTGGCCATTCAAGTCGCACCATAAGGCGGAATTATTTGCAATTCTGCAGCAATCCTGCAGTCGGCAGCTCGCGGCCACGAGCGGCAACAAGAATGATTATGGCAAAATCAACAGAAGACCAGTTCCACACATGAAACGGTAGCTCCGGCCACTGACAACTTCATCATATGGCGAAAGGACCCACGGAGGACCGGATCCTCGGCAGACCCTGCCTAATTGCCAAGCGCGTAATCAAAAGGCAATGCAAGACTTTCCTCTTGTAATGCCCTTTGAGTGGGGATGATGAACACGAAAGGGGTTTCGTATCTGGGCAGGTAAGGTGATTTTTATAATTAACTAACTTCGAGGTATTTAAAAATTTAATTGAATGAGAGCTAAGATCAAAGACAAATCATAATAATTGGAACGCAATGTATGCCATTATAGTTATGTTCAGCTATAAGAATGTATTTTTTTAATACTATAAAACTGGTCAAATGAAGTGAAGTTTTACTTAAATGTTTAACTTGAAAACTAACATTTGTACATATATTTAAATAGTGTATCCGAATTCCATAAACTAAAGTGCGACCCCCTTGTTATTTGTCTTTCCAGTTAACTGGTCCTCGCTCATCCTCATGCACATCGCTGGCCCTGGGGCCAATTTCGTGGTCAAATTCATTTGTTAACAATTTCATTTCATTCGCTTTGTTTTCGGTTTTGTTGCGTTTGGATTTGGGTCTGGGTCGGGGTCTGTATTTGGTTTTCGGCTGCCGACTGCTGACTGGTTGCTGGTGGCTGTTGGCGCGGCGCCTAATTACAGGGTGCCTGTGGTTCGGTTCCTGGGGTTCGAATCGTGTGTCCTGGCTGCTGCATGTAAAACTCTCCGAATTAAGACATCAACTTTAATGAGCAACACTAACGCAGTAATTGCGGGCTGCTGTGGGCGTGGTCGGTACAGTTTTGCTTTGGTTTCCCCCTGTGACGATCGGGTTTTCGTTTTTTTTTTTTTTTTTTTTTGTTTAAAGTTCCGGCAGGTGGGTTAGCGCTCTCTGGGCTACCTTCACTTTTTTGGTGGTTCCTAATTTTTGGGTAGAACCCGATCTGAGCCGAGCAGCTGCCCTGGAAAAGTAGCGCACCAGAAAACGCCTCTTATTTTTCAACTCTGAGCAGGGACCACGCTGCCATCTAATTAAGTAAATTGTCCGTTTTACATATGTTTCCCGGTGCCACTAATTTTTATGACTTTTTAATCGAAAACAATAAAAATACTGTTGCCCAAAAGCGACGGATATTTCGTATGCTTATGCCACATTTATGATTAGTTTACGCTTGGCTAAGCCGAATTTAAATTTTAGTGACTGCCGCTGACTTTTGTTAGTGGGTGATATGGGGTTAAGGAATTTTCGAGCTGCCATCTGGCCGGGGGCGCAGGTGATGGCATCTTTTATGGAGTTCTCCAAGGACCTTATAGGAGCATGCTCATGAATAGAGGCAAATAATGAAATAGACATCGCTCTGTAAACAGCATTCAAAATATCATTATATAAACATAATCATTAATGGACTTAATTAATACAAACATCTCAGTCTTTACAACTCAAATTTAGTTAAATTATTAGCCTACGTTTCTTCATAAATAAGATAAAACGTACGTAACGATATGCAAGGGAAAATCTTTACTCTAAAGCTTATAAAAATACGATTTTTACACAATGTACTACTTGAAATCAGTTTAAACTTTCGAATATTATAGTCCATATATGTATTCCCATCACATATCGCAACGTCTGATGCCCCTTCCTTTTGGCTTCCTGTCTCAATCGACTCGTTAATCAATTCTCTCTCGCACCGAAATGCAAAACAAAAACATTCCAAATTCAATTGGAAATTATGCATTTATTATTAACAATTGTTGTCTGATTGCCCGTCGAACAGGGAGCACTCTCTCATCCCGTCATTACCATCAATTTCCAGCCCCAAGGGCAGCG
The DNA here is from genome assembly GCA_008042635.1 of Drosophila nikananu. Lineage (NCBI taxonomy): Eukaryota > Metazoa > Arthropoda > Insecta > Diptera > Drosophilidae > Drosophila > Drosophila nikananu. The sequence goes on from VNJV01010605.1 coordinate 10,794, forward strand.
AACCAGGTTCGGGTTCTGTGGCACATGGGTCATTTGTGTGCATTTGTTTTCAGGGTGTCCCCGGCAGGATCCAGCCATTGCTTATCCTGTCCAGTTGCCGTTGATTTTTCCCAGCTTCCTCAGCAATGCATCCTACACTGAACGTTATTGATGACCGGGAGAACAGTTTTTAAAACTTTTAAAACTATATTTAAACTTGAATTGCAATTATGTACTTACTAAAAGCTATTGTACATTTGCTAACATTTTATCCAGTAAATTTCCATTTTAATTCTTGAATATAGTCAACACCGAGTACCAATTTCTTCGAGTGTGCCGCTTCTCGTTTTTCGGGCCAGCAGCGGGCAGCTCCTTCCCCCAAAGTTTGGCATTTGCCAAACATTTGCATATGGGACCAACTGTTTTGAATATTGAAAGCAGACAGCCAGAGAGGCAAGAGTGGCAAGGGCCTGGGGAGTGGTGATTGCGTGTGGCAGGGTTAACAGAGTTGCCAATGCAATCGTGGAAAAGTGCCATGCATTTATGCAATTTTCACTGACTTGGCTTGGCTGTTCGAAAGCCACTCAAATGCCATGGCATGGCACTCGATCAAGTGCAGTTGCCTGGCCCCCGCTCCCCATTTCCAAGCCCCCTCATAATCAAATTGTATTGAACATTTGCAGTTAGCAGATTCTGGCGCTGTTGCGACTGCCTTTATTCATGTGATTGGAGTTGGCCAAAAGCCCTGGAAATGCAACTGGCAGCGAGCTGGGAACCCAAGGCAGCAGGGTATACACTCGCATTCATATTGATTCATTCGTTTACTCAGTCATTCTGGAGAAGTGCACACACCCACGTGTGGCCATCAGTTTTTATGATTGGGCGCCCCTGCCTTATTGAATACGCCATATAAATAAAACTTATTTCAATTTTCTCTGTTCGAGATAAAAATGTGGAAAATGTGTTTTAGGGCTTCTAATAAAATAACTAATCTGATCACGTCGCTGCTGCCGCCCTCCCGCTCCGCCCCGTCCTCCCTCGCAGGATAATAGTCAGCTGCCATTGCCACAAGTTATTACACATCCCTTTCGAGGACGGGGATTATGCCGGGCGGAAGGTGGAGCATATGCAAAGCAGCTAAGTGAAAATGCAGTGGAGGCGGCTCCCGGGGAAAATCGTCGGCGGTGGCACTTGGGAAAACCTTGCATGTAGGTCTGCAAGGCAGGAATAAATTGCTGCTGAGCTGGATATAGTTCATTAGCATGCCATCTATGCAAAAGCCGAGATATTAGGTTGCCACTAAAGCAACGGATTAGTACGCAACACGAGTGTGTAACGTGGCATAAACTATTTTTGGGTGTGTTTACACTCCAGATTACTTCAGATTATTAGGGACACTTAATTGAATTTAAGTGTGAGCACTACAAGTATTTAATTCGAATTTAAATCGAAGTAATTAAAAAATAATTGAGCTGTCCAACAACCTTTAGAGTCATACCATATACCTCATATACATACACCTAATTGGAAACTCTGTTATCCTAAGTTAAACCTTTCCATTGCTAGCCCTTTTTTACCTGTGCAAGCTGTCCCTCACCTTGACTATGGCAAATTCACTGTCTAGTTGGGCAAATGGAGTAAATAAAGTTCTTTGCCAGCAACGACAGGTGTCAAAATAGAAAAATTTTGTAAAAAGGAGAAAAAGGAAGCGACCACAGAATGGCTTCAATTAACACACACACTCGTAAGTGTGTACTGGAAGGCCTTATATTAAACGCATATGACACGACTCTTACATGTATAACCCCCCTTTGGCCACACTTCCCTTCGAGCAAATGACAGAGCCTTCCATTAGCGTCATTCTTGGTGCTGGATGCTCCCGTTCTCAATGTCTGTGCCGCATTTTGGCCAACAATTTGGTAAAAAACGTTTTTCTAAAAGCAACGAGGGGGTGGACGGGCCTTATGGGGGCACATGTTGCGAGTGCAGAAACATTTGACAACTGAGTGGCAACTCCTTCTCGTGCCTCCGTCTCTGCGGCTGCATTTAGCTGTCAAAAGCGAAAGCCGAGCAACAAAAGCAGGAGCTGGCTAAAAATGAATGAACCAGGAGCACAGCACCCACGCATACACACAGCCCCCCTCCTTTCCTGTAATTTTTGGAGTGACAGCTCGAGTGAAAAAATGCTTGCTCCGTGCCAAAATACTCCTGGGATCGTGCGCAGAGCCCAAGGATCGGGAAAGTTCTGGCCTCAAAATGCATGAAAATTCATATGCCACAAGAAATAAATTATCATGTGGGAAACAATAGTCTGGCTGCGTCGCACTTTTGCTCTCCCCTCTGACAGGGCAACTGTCGACATTTGTTAAAGTTTTCCCAATTTTTGTTGTGTTTTGTTTGGCTTGGCTACCTCTGCCTGGGACTGCAATTCAGTTGTCACTTTGACAGCTCACGCAAAGGTTGATGGCCACCTTCCCCTAGTTATTGGCAGGCATGAAACTCCACTCTGACTAAAACCAATCGGTCGTCACGGATCAGGAGATTGGGCATATAAAGTGAATTGCACTTGGATTGAAATTAATTTCAGCCAAATTAGAGATTAATGTCGGTGGGCTGAAAGTGGGAACTGAAGGAGAGAGGAATATGAAATGACTCGTAGGGTTGAAAGACCCTCCATATTTTTAAAAGCTTTGTAACAATTATATAAATAAAGGTGTTAGAAGAACAAGAAGCTCTGTTTAAATATAAAAGTTTAAAGCTTAATAAGTCTTAATTTTACATACACAAACTAGGACATATTCCACATAAATATTTAAAATCAAATTCACACTTTTGTTCACGCGCAATATTAAATGTTTTTACCACGCTGTGTAAACTAATAAAATACCATTTCGATTCAATTGGTATCAGTACCTAGGCAAATATATGACTGTATATTTTTCCCAAATTCAGAACATCGCATTTAAAATATTCCGCCCGGTTATTCGATTTATTTAGTCCGGAAAAAAGTATGGCAAAAATGAGGCAAAAGCAAAATGGAAATTCAAAATCGAAATCAGAGCTGAAAGGCGGCTGCACACAGCAGACATTTGAATGCCGTGCAAAGAGCAAATAAATGTGCAAAAACCAAACTAAAAAAACACACACACAAATTGAAATATTGAATTATTATTGCCCGCATGGAGGAGTCCTGTGATCCACCTCTCTAGCCACCACCCCGCGCTTATTGTTAGAAAACAGATTTATGGCATTTGCCAAATAAACAGAGAAGTCGAATGCGCATTGAGTGACTCACTGAGTCACAGAGGGGGAAGTTCACATTGTAGACTCAATTTTTGTTTTAAATATTGTTCGCTGTTTGTTGATACGTGCAAACACAACTACATTTTATTTCAAAATTTATTAAAAGTCCCCACCTTGCGCATTTCCATTCACTCTGAGTGGGACACTTCCTACCTCCTCGTTCTTCTTCGCCTGCTGTTACCACTTCCGCCTTGCTTTTATGCAATCTAACGCTGCCTTTGAAGTGCTTGGTTCAAATTCAACAAACCAACAAACAAATACGGAAATAAAATGAACAAATAGTGAATAAAAAGCAAACAGAAAACACTCGCTAAAAGCATATAAAAATGGCTGCGGCGGCAGATTTTTGTTTTTTTTTTAGTTGTGGCTCTTTTTCCGCCATAAATAAAATCTTGCATGCGAAGTGAAGGAGTGAAAAAGCGGGAAATGGAGGCAGCTTCGGCGGCGGCGGCACATCGTCTGTTTCAGTCGTGAATTAAGATTAATTAAACTAACGGTAACTGTAGCTGTTGCAAACTGGAAAACTAAGCAACATGGCTGCTGCCACGGCGAGTGTGAGTGTGAGTGCGCGAGTGTGTGCGGGAAGTGCACGAAATAAATGTTTATTTATATGCCGCGGCTCAGCGGAAATTGCAATGCGAGTCCGTTGAGTTCCCAAAACTGTAAGCGAATACAAAATGGCGCCCATAACGGTGCATGGGGTATTGCCACATCCTTCTACCACCCCCACCCCCACACACACACTGCCACCCCCTGCGCTCCAGCTGCCATGCAAATGTAAATTGCAGTTAGGTTTTTGCTTATGAGAATATATTGCAAACCGAATGGAAATTGGTTTCGTCAGCGGCCACGGAAGCCGGATAGAAACAATTGCAGATACAGTATCTAAGATACAGAATCGCAGCTCTGCCCAGTGACCCACATTGCGTATACTTGATATTCTAAAGGAGGTATTTGGTTCCTTTTTTGTGAACTACAATGATTATATATTAATGGATTTGCTTCACAATTCCAGATTAAATACTTCAAGCTGCAATTGGCTTAATTTTTTTTTAATTTCTTTTTTAAATCTGGTAGTTTTCACCCAATTAAGTTCCTCAAGCACTGAGACTATGACTATCCGAGCTGAGCATCTTCATAAAACCATTTTCTTTGTTGTATAGCCTAAAGGCCTACGCTTTATCTGCCCTAATAATATACTACACTATTGCTTTAGCCCAGATTCCGTGCCTTTCAACTATTATCCTGAACCTTGCGAGTCCTTTGTTGGTGTGTGCTGGCTGCCTTGTCGCTTATTTGTGGCCCGGATATAGAAACATGCAACGGAAATGCAAGAAACAGTGGCCGCTGGGACGGCAAACTGGGCGCAAGGTAGAAGGAGGCATGTTTATGGCACACAGAGTCGCATTTGCGAAGCTGTGAAAATTTATTGTACAATTTTCTGTGGAAATACCAAAGAGACCCCAAAACGAATACGAGCACCAAGCAACAGAAATGAATTTAAGAGCAGAAGACCACAGAAGGAGAGCTGAGAGGCAAGTAAATTTAAAAATTTTGTGAAAAAGGAAAAAATGCATAGTTTTTATTAAAGTGATTAGATTAAGTCTTAAAACAAGAAAGGAAACTAACTTCGGCACACCGAAGTTTGTATACCCTAGCAGCTTACAGTTCGATCACTGGAGGCTAAATGATACAGTAGTCCAATCTTGATAAAATTACAACCTATAGAATAATACAAAATGGCCATATCTCAAATTATATGAAAATATGTTGAAAATTGGAAAATTGGCATCGTCAAAATTGTCGAAAAATGACAAAAATTAAGAAATCGAGTTTTGAGTGCAGAAAAATAAAAACCAAGAAGAAAAAACCAAACCAGACTGAAATCGGTTGAGTTTAAGAAAAGTTATGATCAAAAAACCCTTTAAAGTGTTAGTGATTTTCAAGTCAAAAATGTACCCAATTTTTTGAAAAAAATCTTCAAAATTGTCGAAAAATTACAAAAATTTAGAAATCGAGTTTTGAGTGCAGAAAAATTCTCCCATAAAAACCAATAAGAAAACCCAAAAATAAATTATAATAATATTACTATCAGCAATCACAAAATAGCTTTATTTAATGGTATTTATG
>VNJV01010607.1:2189-13614 GCA_008042635.1 Drosophila nikananu
GGCTGCAAAACGTTTTTATTGATTTGCGGGGGAGTGGGAGGGAAATTTTTAAATCTGAAACAAACTTGATCTGCGTGCAAAACATTCCGACCTACATACCGAATTTGGTGACTCTAGCTCTTATAGTTGCTGAGATCTAGGCGTTTACACAGACGGACAGACGGACAGACGGACAGACGGACAGACGGACAGACAGACATGGCTAGATCGACTCGGCTGTTGATGCTGATCAAGAATATATATACTTTATGGGGTCGGAAATGCTTCCTTCTGCCTGTTACATACATTTGCACGAAATTAATATACCTTTGTACCTACGGTACATGGTATAAAAAGCTAACTAAATATTTGTTGTTTAGTTTGTATTATACTAGATTATTCAATACTTTGGCTATACCTGACGACACTCCTTCAATGCAGGATTGTCTATCAATAGAACTGGCAGGAGAGTATCTCATTCTAACAATGATTTCAAAACTATGTTTTAAACAACTCAACCATATATTTCATTGTTTACCCTTCGTGTACTTGCAAAATCGCAGCTAAAAATTTAACATTCATATGGAGAACAGAGCCCCGCACACTCAACACACAACACACAACACACACTCTCCTACACACATAGTTGCGTGAAACCGAAACCGCAAAATTGACATGGATGCGAGACTGTGAAAATGTCAAGTGGTTTGAAGCGAAGGATACGAGTCGCGTCGCGTCGCGTTGCGTTGCGTCGAGAGTTCCGTGCTTGGAGCTTGGAGATCCCAGAACTCGGGCCACGGCACGGCACGGCCCGGCACACATCACATCCCAGCTAAGCCAATCCGTCAGTGGATGGCGGCCGGGGGCAGGGCGAGACCTCCGAGGCTAAACGCTTGCCACATTATGAGATGATCCTTGGCAGCGATGTCACTTGAGACAAACAGTACGGAAAGACAACGGAACGGAATGCTGCAAATGGTGCGGACTCATCTCTTGGGATCTATTTACTTTTAAGTTTTTCAATTGGATGATGTCACGAGGCTGCCAGGGAGATGGGAAAGAAGAGGGGAGCAGCAGCAGGAGCAGGAGGTGGATCAGGAGTTGGAGGTGGACCTGGAGACATGGACATTCAGACGCAGTCTGGGGTGGGTGACTTCTCTTTTTTTCTTTTTTTTTTTGTATATGCCGGGTTCTTATGCTCTGAAGAGGCAAAACGGAAATGGCAAAAAAAGGTTCACTCGAGTCTGGGAAACACCCTTTCATATGGGTGGCAACGCTTCGATGAAGGATTTGGAATAAATATGGTATAAATAATAGAATATTATACGTGTACCATAATTTATATTTTAATAAATATATATTTATATAGAGAGAACCTTCCATAAAGGAATATGCATGTACAAAATGTATAGAACATGTCAAAAGCATTTCATCTTCGTTGTGCGGCCTTCTGGCTTTGTGAAATATTTAGAAAAATGTACAAAGCGTTCGAAAAATTATCGAAATAATATTTAAATATTTTTATATAGAGTTGAAAAGTTGATAATTTAATATTCCATAAATAAATCTGTCAAATATTCCAATATATATTCTCCAGAATATCTTATATCATCTTCGATGAGCTGCAGAAGAGAAGGTTTTCAGCGGTGTTGTGGAAGGAATATAGTATAAAATACATAGAATATAAATATTCTAAATATATTTATATATATATTTTATATATTTCTAAATATATTTATATGAATATGAGCTCTGTATATTTGATGTATATGGGGTATATAGAGTATATAAAGTTTAAAGTATAGAGTATAGAAAATATTGAGTATAAAATATATTTAGAATATATAAAATATACAGAGCTCATATTCATATAAATATTCCCCAACAGAAACCTAGCTCTTCGATTTTTTGGCTTTATAAAATATTAGAAAAACGTTACAGAGCTTTAAAATAAATAATTGTAATTATTAATAATTAATAATTAAATGATCAATTTAGAAATATACAAAATATTCCCCAGAATATGCCCAGAGCATTTCATCTTCGTTGTGTGACGCACATGAAATGCTTTTCTGCGGTCTTTTTGGCTTTATGAAATATTAGAAAAAATTTACAAAGCGTTAAAAATTAACATTTCAAATGGGATTGGGATTGGGTTTGGGTTTGGGTTTTGGGATAGACTCTCTTCAGCATGTGTGTGTGTGTGTGCGCCGCTGTCAGGGGGATGCAAATGCGTTTATTTTTGGAGACAATTGAAAGCCACTCGAGGGTTATTGAGATGTGACAGTCAAGTAGCTGGAGTCGCGTCGAGATGAGTTGAGTAACTTGACGTTTGAAATAGGATCAACGCTCGAGTTGGAGTCGAAATTGGAATTGGAGTTGGAGTTCTTGCTTGTCGCTTAGCGAATCCAATGGATTGCGAAAGCGATCCAGATATAGATACTAACTGCATATTGAACAAAATTCTCACTGTCCCCGACTCGTCATGTGAGGCATAAATGCCTGACAGCCTTGCAAAATGTAAAGAGGGTTTGGGACCCTCTCCACCCACTGGGGGTAGTTAACCATGTTCAAGGGGCCATCTATCCCCCAAATACGCTTGTAATTCGCCTTGCGACAGTTCATAAAAGCAGGGCCTGAGGCCAGACGTTGGAACTGCGATTTGATTACCTTTTAACTAAAGGGAAGTAGTTGTTTTCAGACTCCAATGGTTATGATAAATGCTCAAATTTGTGATTTGAATTAAGCGCATTCTTACTCACTTCCCACCGAAACCGTAACCCCCCGAAATAAGCAATGAAAACATGGAAAATGTAGAGACTTTTAGAGCTAAAAACCAATTTCCTACATCACAAGTTAAAGAATTTACACTTGATTTTGTTGAATAACAAATCTACAACTATCTCTAGAACCCCTCATTAATTCCTCAATATTTAAGTTACCAAATTCATATAACATTTGGCATCTTTTCCACTTCTGTCTCAAGAAAATCCCTCTGGCAAGCGGCTTTTGCAATGAGCGTAATTGCCGTGCCTTGGGAAAATGACAGGCGGGGGGAAGGCAGCCATGTGACAACGTGGCAGCCGCTGTTCGCAGTCGAGTTGAGCCCTCGGGGAGCAGCAGCAGAATCTTACCTTACCCTACCTGAACCGGTGCCTTGTTCCCATGAAATGTAAATTAAAATGTCGAATTAATTGCCCAAGTACGTAGCCGCTTCTTGGTATCGACTCGCGACGACTAACGAGATTCAATCAGCGGCACTTTAGCAGCGTTTTCTTGTCATTAAAATTAAGTATATTTACTTACTCGGAACCCAGAGGCCCAGGCAGCCAGCCAGCCAGCCGAAGTAACCGTTGATACGTACAATTACCGATATCAGAAACGTATTTTATGGTGTGCTCCTGGCCAGTGAGCACCGCAGCAAAACGATCCATTTACCGATGGGGGGGAAAACAGAAACACAGAAGCGCATCCCGGAAAATGCATTGGCCACGACCCAGTTTGGAGCCACACAAAACACACCTCAGAATTGAATGACAAATTCAAATTACCATCAGGGGGGCACAGTTTAAGCCACTTCATGGGAACCTCGCTCTGGTTTTTAATGGTTTCAAGTCTAGTGTGATCGGATGACACAATATTTTCCAAATAAATACGGGAAATGCTAGAGAAAACACTAACTTTGATTAGGGAGTAGGTCTATATGGCAGCTGTCTCAGCACTTCAATCACACGAAGCTCATTCAGTGGCTTATTTATGATTTATATTATAATATTTAGATTCAGTTTTAAAATTAAGCTTTCATGTAATTGGCTGATATATTATGTCATTATAAACAAGAAAGGAAGCTAACTTCGGCATGCCGAAGTTTAAATACCCTTGCAGTAAGTAAGAAGAAGAAGAAAAATCTCCTGACTTTTTCGTTTTCTCGGGTACTGACATAAGAGAAATGTTGCGAACGAACTAAATGAATTTATGTATATATTTCCTATGGCTGCTATATGATATAGTGGTCCAAGAATAATACACTTTGTCTATGTCTCAAATTTTATGAAAATATGTGGAAAATTCGCTTAGTTAGATTTTTTTCTCAAAATTTTCTGATCGGTCCTATGACAGCTATATGATATAGTTGTCCGATTTTAATCAAATTAAAACCAAAATTCAAAAATAATACAAAATGGCCATATCTCAAATTTTATTTAAATATTGTAAAAATTGTAATATAGCTTAAAAACTGAGGGACTAGTTTGCGTAGAAACGGACAGACGGACAGACGGACAGACGGACATGGCTAGATCGACTCGGCTGTTGATGCTAATCAACAATATATGTAGATACTTTATAGGGTCGGAAACGTCTCCTTCACTGCGTTGCAAACTTCTGACTAAAATTATAATACCCTGCAAGGGTATAATAATGTTATATATATTATATTAGGCATATCTAAACTTTTTATATGATATACCATATACCATTTTTGGGAAGGAGTCATTTCCGACCCCATAAATCACATATATTCTTAATCAGCATCAACATGGGAGTCGATCTGGCTATGTCTGCAAGAAAAAATTAATTTAAATTTTTTAAGGGGTTTCATCATCAAAATTTTCAAAACTTAAACAAAAAAAATTAAATTGTTTACACTTTAAATTTAGTATGCTGATATGTTGGCCTATTAAAAACTAGCTCAGAACAGTTTTCAGAATTAAAATTAATGAATTTTTGACTGAGTTATTCATTTTTTAAACTTTGATTTGGCCTTTAAAATGGTCATCTAGAAATATTAACTTAAAGTCTTTATAATGCATATATTATAGGTCTTTAAAGAGCTATTGAGTGTTAAAAGTCATATATATTTTGATGAACAATTAGGATATAAATTAATAAAACAACACTATAGGAAAATATTGGAGAAGGCACCTATTTTTTACTGGTTACATTATTAAAATTTTGAAATTTTGTAAAAATTTGTTTACATTTTAAATACAATATGCTGATTTTTTGTGCAAGTAAAAACCAGCACGGAAATTTGGTTTAAATTTATCTTGTCTATAACTTATTATTTATAATAAATAATGGCATTTATTTGCCATTTGTGGCTAAAGAAAACCTTTGAACCGAACACGAATTTCGCTCATCAACGGGAAAGTATTGCAATAATCGTGTTCTTATTCCTGGATTTAAATTTAAAGTTGTACAAAGCTTAAATAATGGCACCGCACAAGGCACCTACAAAGGCTCAGCTTCCTGGCACACACAAAGGACACACATCCAGGACACACACACTGACTGGCCGGCGGCGCTCTCCTGACACCTGTCGCCGGCTGGCCAGCCGCTGGCCGTGGCATTGAACGCCTGTTTGCTCGCACGCACATTATCGTTATCTGGTTAAACAATTAATTAAGTTTTAATAAATTTGCAAAATCAATATTAAAAATTAAGTGCAGTAATTACTTAAATGGCTATTTGCCTTGTGCCCGGCGCCAATGCAAATATTTTGCGAACAACAACAGTTTAAACATTCCATTCAAAGGGGGGAGTGGAGAGCCCAGAGTGTGTGTGTGTGTGTTGTGCCCGCGGGCGTGTGTGCACATGGACATGGATGAATGTGCCGCCGCACACTCGCCTCACCTGCTGCATTATATAAATATTTACGTAATATTCACACACACGTAGAGTGCGTAACGCCCGTTGTCAACAACATAATCAACAACAGCGCCACGAGCGCCACAACGCCACGGCCAGCCAATGGCCAGCGCATCCACATCCACATCCACGCACCTCCTGGATGTGGCTGTGGCTGTGGATGTGGCTGCACATCGCACACCGAATCACCACCGAGCTCTCGGCTCCTCTGCAGAAACCCATCCAGTTTTTTCTTGGGGGGTGGGGGGGCAGTAGGTGTCGGCGGTGCTGGAGCCGCTGCCTGTGCCGTTGCAGGTTCCTCCTGCACCAAACTCACACGCATAATGCAAACGATTTGCATATTTCTCCGTTTCTGTGTGCGTTTTTTTTTGTCATTAATTAAATTACATTGCACAAATTGCAGCGACCTCAACGCAACAAAGGCATCAAAAGGGAGCCGGTTTGCATTGTGTGTAGAGCGTGTGGAGTTGGAGGAGTGCGAGTGGGAATGGAGAGGGGAGCAGGAACAGGAAGAGAGGCAGGAGCAGGAGCAGGAGCCAGAGCTAGAGCAGGGAACAGGATCAGGGAACAGGAACAGGAAACAGGAGCAGGAGCAGGAGCAGGAGCAACATGAAACAATAACAATTGCGACCACTGGTCCACCCCAGCAAGTACAAGGACATAGGACACTGAAAACAAATACCAGCTGGTTTAGATTTCCAGTATTATGACTTAGAAATAATAACCCAATCCCTATATTCATTTTCCAATCATTTACCAAGGCGATTTTCATAAGATTCAAACCAAAGTTAAAACCTTAATAAATCTGCAAACTCAATTTAGGTTTTTACAAAATTCAAATTAAATTAAATGGTTGATTTTTGAACATTTTAACACAATGTAACCAGTGGTTACTAACCACCCTATAAAATTGGTTTCTATTACGAATATACATTATTTATAATTTCGGTAATGACTGTGTTCTGTGCTTCCGACTGATATTAAAATACCCAGAAAGTAGCATTAAAATTGGAATATTTACCCCTCACATTATAAGATAATTTTTGGGCAACTTAAAGCCTAAAAATATAATAACTAAGGTAAAACTACATTTATTTGAATTCTGAAAACTGCTCTGAGTTAGTTTTAATAAGGCTATGAAATCTGCATACTGAATTTCATTTTATTTTAAAATACATTTAAAAAAATTTTTTTTTTTACAATTTTAACATTTAAAAATTTTGAAAAAAATTTTTAAATTTTTTTAATCTACCAAACACAACTAGATTGACTCGGCTGTTGATGCTGATCAAGAATGTATATGATTTATAGGGTCGGAAATGTCTCCTTCACTGAGTTTTGTGCTTCTGACTGATATTACAATACACCGAAAGGAGTATTTAAATTTAAATATTAATCCATAATTTTTTAAGATAATTTTTTGAAAACTTAAATCTTAAAAATATATTAACTAGGCTAAGCATACATTTATTTGAATTCGGAAAACTGTGCTAAGTTTGTTTTCATAAAGCCAATAAAACTACATACTGAATTTCAATTTCATACTCGTCTCGTCCAAAGTTTCTCTCTCTGTGGGAATCCATCCCCCTGGTGAATGACCAGCCTGTGCCTGTCATACGCCTCATCGGATGGTCAAATACAGGACAAAGTGAGGGGAGGGTGTGATGATTATCCACCAGCAACCAGCCACAAGATAACAAGATGAGCCCGAAGATGGGAAGATGCTGGTTCAAGGGGGATAGAGAACTCGGATACAAGCAGCAGGGAGCAGGGAGCAGGGAGCAAGGAGAAAGGAGAAAGGAGGAGGAACTGGGAGCAAGAAGCAAGGAGCAAGGAGCAAGGAGAAAGGAGCAGGAGCTGGGAGCAGGATAAGGAGCAGGGAACAGGCAGTAGGGAGCTGAAAGCAAGAGCTGGGAGCAGGGCATCCAGAAGCAGGGAGCAGAAACCTGGAGCAGAAAGCAGGAACCAGAACCAGGGAGCAGGGTATCCACAACCTAGAAACATGAACTAAGCACGAAATGATATGTGGGATATTCAGAATGATATCAAAATTGGAATGGAGCAGCAACCGGAGAGCCTGCTACGAGTATGTGCCATAACAATGCCGAATTGAGGCACTCAGTTACCGGTGCCGTCGCCGTCGCCGCCGCCAGCTTGGCAGCTAATTAGCAGGGCCATAAAAACACAATGCACAAATACTAGTTGAGACATGGAACCGCTGTGCCTGTGATCTTGCCGGAATAACCACCAAAAGACACTGCCTCTGCATCTCTGCATCTCTGCATCTCCACATGCAAGTGCGTTTACCTCAAAAGGCACCGAAACAGGACGACTTACGGGAGGGAGGAGGGCTCATAAAAGGGGTTTCGGGGAAGAGCTCCAAGGCTGCTGGTCACCTATAAGCCAGGAAATTCCACTACTATATCTAATTAAAACCATAATGAAGTTGTATTTCGAAACCCTTGTCTTAGCTTACGAGTTTTGTTCAAGTCTTAAAGATATATCCCTGTATTATTAATCTAAAAAATATTTCTAATTGGACTTGTACCTTGGGTATAGCTTCCAAAGACAACCTTTCAGGCAGACAGCGTCAAAGCTAATATTATTGTTAAACCTAAAGATCCGTCTACCCATTATTGTTATGCATAAAGTGTGATTTGCCTGGGCAGAAACATGATCTTTGGCGGCCCTCGTGTGACAACCAGCCATCAGAGAATACTAATCCGGAATGTAAACACATTTGGGAGTACAGAAAAAAGGCCTCCATCAATTCCAAAGCAATGCCCATACCCATCTCCCTATCCATTTCCCTCTCTCCCAACCATCACCCACTCCTATTTCCATTTCCAGCCAAAAAGGAAAACACAGCAATGTAGTAAATAGAATTGGATAAATAGAAAAACCGTGAAAGGGTAAATTGGGCGACATGTTGTGAAAACATGCTACCGAATTTCAGTTTTTACGATCGTGCGACAAGCGACCTGCGACGACCCAATCTTGTGTCTGGTCCCATCCTGGGTTTATATATCTATCTATATGTTTGCACAACCAACAGACAAACCATAAAAAGAGATCCTTGTCGGCAAATGCCGTTTAATCTGGGTATCTGGACGAGGTCCAAGGCAGTAGCGCAACTCTCCTTCTCTCCCTCTGTCTCTGTGTTTTTGGGCAAAAAGGATCACTTACAGGGAAAACATGCTAGCAGCCAAGTGCAATTAACACATCCAGCAGGGAAATGTGTGAGGAGACTGAGCACTGAGCACTGAGGACTGAGGACTGAGGACCGGCCATGGGACTGGCACTGGGCTAAGCAAACACTTTGATAATGATAATGCGATTTGTGAACATCTCGCGGCGGTGTCGTTTGTTGGTAATCTGTCGCTGAAGGATCCGATTCGATGCCTTCGCGCGTTGCCCTCAAACCTCATGCCTCCGGCCATCCCTTGCAGCAGCATTGCATCAATCGGAACCACCCTGACCCCCGGTCGTTTCGTGCCCAGCAAACTAGTGTCTAAGTGCTAATTGGGTTTGCCAGAAGATACCGAAAACCGAACCGAGTTCAGCTGTGCCGCGTCTGGGATCGGCTGTGTGCTGTGTGCTGGGCTTCTGTAATAGATCCTCCTAATGGCACCCCGGCCTGGCATCAATGTCACTCTGCCATGACGTCTGCCATGCTGACAAGAGCTCCAAAGCCGAAGAATCTTGAAGAACAGTGGTGGATTTTGGATAAACCTAATGGGGTTGCGGGAAATTAAGGAGGTTGGATGCTTCTTCTTGGAGGGAAGTGTTTTTCCTACGGAAACTAAGGAGAAGAAGGAAATCAAGGAGGGAAGTTTATGGAAAAGGAGATTATCAAGGAGGGAAGTTTAAGGGAAAGAAGAAAATGAAGGAGGAAAGTCTAAGAAAAATGAGAAAATCAAGGAGGAAAGTCTAAGAAAGAGGAGAAAATCAAGGAGGGAAGTTTAAGGGAAAGGAGAAAATCAAGGAGGAAAGTCTAAGAAAAAGGATAAAATCAAGGAGGCAAGTCTAAGAAAGAGGAGAAAATCAAGGAGGAAAGTCTAAGGAAAAGGAGAACATCACGGAGGTTAAAATTGAACAACTATAGAAGTTTGCTCCTAGGGACAAGTGTTTTTAGGGAAGGAGAGAAAGGAACTCAAGGAGGGAAGTCTAGGGAAATGGAGCTATTCAAGAAGGTTGAGATATATGTAGCAAAACTTGAAAGGAAAGTGGTCATAGGGTCTTAAAACCCCTCTAAAAACGTAGCTTAAGGGTTACCTTAAAATAATACTAAATATTAAATTGACTTTGTTTTTTAATTAGAATTATTGTTAGAAAGTTAGCTAAGATGTAAACGCTTGATGATCTTTTGTTTGAATTACTAAATCAAATCATGTCAGAATTTACCCTAACTTAACATTATTTTAACTCAACTTAACTAATTTTATCTTACCTTTATTTTAACTTTACTTGAAATTATTGCAACTTAACTTGCTTTATCTTACCTATACTTAATTTTAACTGAACTTATTTCAACTTAACTTAACTTAACTTAGAGTGCTCAGAGTGAGTGAACCACTTGGTTCTTAATCGATGTAACTCAATGCCCATTGATTTTTCTTTACAAATACTTATTTATAACTCTTTAGCACACATGGGCAGCCCGATCGGAAGTCAAAATTCATAAGGTCAGGCCACCCCAGAATCAAGACCAGGTCCCTGGTTCAGGTCCACGTCCAGTTCCATGTCCACTTCCCTTCCCTGTTGCTTGGATCAAATGTACTTTGGCGCTGGCTGGATATAATGAACCCGTCAAAGAGTTGGAACCCCCTGGAACCGTTCCCCACTTGCCACTCTCCTTCTCCTCCGAGGACCAAGAGGAGCTGCTGGTTGTCCAGACGAATGG
Source organism: Drosophila nikananu (assembly GCA_008042635.1). Lineage (NCBI taxonomy): Eukaryota > Metazoa > Arthropoda > Insecta > Diptera > Drosophilidae > Drosophila > Drosophila nikananu. Next base: position 12,721 of record VNJV01010607.1, read on the forward strand.
GCTCAAGTTATGTTTTCCATTTTTCCATCTGTTAGCAGGCACTTTATGCACTTTGCCGCTGCGGGCCTTGCCGCTCGACCTGCGTCCGTTGAAATTAGTTTGCTTTTTTCGCTGTATGCGAGCTGTGTGTGTGTTGTGCTGTGTGTTGTTTTTTGAGCGATTCAATTCAAATTGAATGCCATGAATATCGAAGCAAACCGAGTGCATGAGCGTTGCTTCTTTTTCTGCCGTTTTTAACAAACATAAAATCAATTACACAAGCTTCATTAAGCTTGCTGCTGTTGCTGGTGCTGTTGCTGTTGCTGTTGCTGTTGCTGTTGCTGTTGCTGGTGCTGCTGCTGCTTCTGGTGGAACGGTGCGGTCGGCAGGTCGGTAAGGTCGTCGTGTGTTTGGCTTACCTGTGCCGAAAGCCGCAGGGAAATGGTTCAAGGGGAGAGCAGGGCAGGCAGTGTACAGGTGTGCCCAATGGTTAGGGAAGGTGGGGGAACCACCGAGCCACTGTATACGCGACCGCAAACAGAGGCCAATGATTTGCACCAAACTCCCGCACATTGGGGCCAGAGCGGGGTTAGTAAAAAAATATATATATACATATACAAATTCAATTTATAAAGCGTTTACTACAAAGAGAAGAAATATAGAATAAGATGCATTACGCCACACGATTAAGTGCAGAGAGATGCCTGATTCACTTGAAACTGTAGTGAAATTTCAGAGAACTAAGCAAAGAGAGTGAGATTTCGATTTATAATGCTTTTACCACAAAAAGAGATGAAAGAAAGAATATGGTGCATAACCTCCTGCTCCACTCAATTGCCCTCTTGAATGTTTAAGTATTCTAAATCATTCTAGAATCTAGATCTGCCTGGCTGTATGCGTCTTAGCGTCTTAGAC
>VNJV01010623.1:0-15905 GCA_008042635.1 Drosophila nikananu
GATTTAGTTTTAAGTGAGTTTCGCCGAAAATATGGGCCATTTATGGTTCTAAATATAATCCACTAAAAAATTATAGTTATAGGGAAAGCAATATCTTTTACTGATTTAGTTTTAAGTGAGTTTAAATAGAATTGACTTTTACAAGTAATAAAATTACTGACGTATAAATATTTAAACAGAACAGGCAATTTTTGATAGAAATTTGAAGAGCTTAAATAAACATATTTGAAAACATTCCCCAAAGTAAATACTTACAACTGCTTCGACTGGCTGCCTGTTTCAGGTGATTGTACTCCTCCTGGGCCCAGAGGAGACGCTGCTGTTTCACATCGAACATCTCACGCTTGTTCTCCAACTGATCCTGCGCCGCCGAGAGGTAGTCGCTGAGCATCTGCTCCTGGACACTCTTCCACTCCTGGCGTGGATCCTCCAGCTGGGTGCTCTGTGCCAAATGGTTGATATAGTAAGGCCCGATATTGGGATCGTAGGACTCTTCCCAGCCCATGGGCAGCTCGTCGCCCACACAATCCTCAAAGGTCTGTGGCTTAGTGTAGCTGTAAGTGAAGGGTAAGGCAAATGGTGGGTTAGTTTTGAGGTTGTTGATACCAATAACTAAATGTATTTTAAAGTAACTACTTAATAAAGACAAATTCTTTAAAAATTTCCACCGAATTGGCCATATCTGGAGATGTATCTCAACCTGTTCCCACGCCAGTTAGTTTAGAGCGTGGAATTCGATAAGATTAGCAGCATTTCCTTTGTGCATTTTGGCTAAAAAGTGCCGACGCCGACTCTCCGGGGAAAAGAAATGTCGCAGAAATACCAATTTTTACCGCAGCCATGCGGCGGAATGTCTGCGCTCTGTTTGTTGTTGCCAATTGCCCGCTCGCTCGCTGCCTGCCAAGCGCCTAATCTTATCGAGGCCATAATTATATTCGCATAGTGCGGCAAGAAAGCAAAACAAAAAGTGGCAAAGAGTCGAAGCCCCAAACGGAGGAATGAAATAAAACCAAAACTGATGACGATGACAGCGGCGTCGTCGTCTTCCTCCTCCGCCCGCACCAAGATCCATCCACTCCTTTGTCTGATTGCTTGTGGGCCTCGATTTCAATATCAGGCAACAGCATTTTCGCATTCCAATGATAATTGCTAATCGCCATGGATTGATTGTCAAAACATACACACAGTCAGCCCTGCACTGAGGAAAAAGTTGCATATTTTGTTTAAAAACTAGATTTAAATTTTATTTTATAAGGCAAGAGTTCTCCAATTTAACTAGCCTTTTATGGAGTGAAGACTTTATTAAATATTTATCAAAATCAAATACTCCTGTATTCTGAGAAATTGCTTAGTATTTCATGCTCTGTGTATTCTGAATAACCAGATATCTATGTGTCCCCTTAATTGCAAATTTATATATGGTATTTTTTATTTGCTTTTCTTTAAGGCTTCCTTCTCTTCGGCATACTGTTAATTAATCATTGCTTTGGAATTCGCACAGCCATTAAAGAAGAAGCTCCCGGAGAATATATACATAGATAATAATATCTGCGCCATATGCTATAGATATTCAACACGGACAGTGCGTTTCAGGGCTGAAAAACCAAGCTTAAAGTTCAATGAACGATAAAATTGCAAACAAAGATCAGTCATTTGCCATTCTACGAGTAATTATACGAATGTTTCATTTAGATAAGTATTTAAAACGAATATATAAACATTATATAAATATGCCATAGTTAAAATTTATATCAAGTATACGCACGGGATGATAATGATAATGAAATGAACTATTGAAATGAATCAGCTGTCAAATATAATAAATTGTTATTTATGGGCCAACTTATGGCTATAGGAATGACCGATAGAATTATTTTTTCACCTTTTTATTGATATTCTACTGTTTATATTCATATCCACTAAGCTCACAGATACACAGATTGCAGCTCATCTTGCTGTCTATCATTTTCTAAGAATATATCCCAGAGCCACGAGCCTGTTTTGCCTTCTGTTTGCATTTTTAGACATATTTTTCAGTTCGTTGCCGTTTTATCTGGAATCAAATGTTGACGCAGCCATTGGAAATAAAATTAACGCAGCTGCTGCTGACGACTAACAATCGATTTTGTTTATGATTGACTGGAAATATGGCGAGCTATGCAAACAAACAAAACACATAAAAAAAATAAGACCTAGAGATGAGCGCCGCTGACTAAAGATTTATTTTTGTAGTAGTAATCAGTCGATTTTTGGAAGTGCAAGGATTTGGGTCATAAATTAACCGAGGGCGTGTGTTTTTCTTATAAGTTAGAAATCAGGTTGTTAACTTAAGATTCCGTTAATCTGCGGTTATAATTCGTTTGATTTGTTGTACAAACATTGCGAAAATACCCAGATAATGGGTAGATTATTTTAGGATTGACATCAATGACGTCTAAGAGCAGAATACAGAGATGTTAAGCTATCACTACGAAGCATTTAAAATACCCTATCATTGAAATTAATCTATAAAATTTCTGTATAATAAAATAGGAAGCAAATGAAATATTAATCTGTATTATCTTATCAAAGATATATAGTTAATTTCACCAACTAAGACTACAAAGCAAAAGACACGTTACTGCAATTTTGTATCTTACCCTAAACTCACTAAGATGTCACGTTTTGTCTTGATAAAAATACTATATAAAAATGAGACAAAACCTAGATACTAATAATATCTAACTGCACATTTTAAACGAGGTCCAAATGGTCTAAAACACCTTCTAAAGTGTAGAATTGCTTGTGAACGTGCTCTTGGGCAGGAACGCCGAGCAATAATATTAAAGAGTCATTGGCGATAGCTTATTATTGATATTGTGGTAGTATATATGCACATCTAAGTACGCCATCGCATTTATTGCAGTTGATTGAATTAAAAGCAGGCGTTTAATAAGTAAACGGAACAAGGTTCATCCACTTTGCCCCCTTGGCAACGACAAGACAAAGGAAAAGTGACACAGAAACATAGTTGTGGGAAGCAGAAAATAAAAATAATAATTATAATAATAAATAAACTGATACACAAAATGCATCGACGACATGTGCCAGTCTCTCCCTCTCTATCTCCCTGGGTGCACGGGGTCCAAAGCCCCACATTTGACACACAAAACAAACCGATCTCACGATCGCCAAAGACAATCACCAGCGAAAAATACATGACTTTAACGACTTTGATTCGGATTCGATGTCGTTGTCGTGGTCGCCGCGTGGATGGATTGTGGCCTGTCGATGGCAACGACAAACACAACGGAACGGTTTCATAATTCAAAAACAACAAATTTTGTATTTATTTATTTTGGTGACTTTTCTTGTTATTTTTTCTCTTAAAGTTTTGTAAGACAAGTTAAGTAAATGGCACACTCACAGCTTGCCTTCTTGCATTACGCCGACAGCAGCCGCTTCAATAGAAATTTGTTAAAGAAATAAACAAGCACTAATAGAGGGTACAAAATAATGATATAATGATTTGGTATCTGGTTAATGAACAACTTCCTAAATTCCTGTTAAATTCAAATGTTCTTCTAATGGAACCTTAAATTTTACCCTGCACAAAGCCATGTTTTCCTTATCTTTTACCTATTTCAGAAATGCAAATCCCCTGGCCAGAGATAAAGCTCTTGTCGTTTTCGATTCGAGAATCCACTCAATGGAAAACACTCCCCAAAAACCACGAGGAACGGGGCTTACTCTGTCATTTAAACAGAAGCCTCACTCTCTTTCCAATTTGATTTTAGTATCTATTGTAGACAGGTGTCAATTGCCGCGGCCGAGTGAGAATAGCAATTAAATTCGGTAAACGGTTGCTGTTTTTTATAGGGCCTTTAATTAACTCAATAAGAAAATCGTATGCAAATTGTTATGGGCTTTTCATTAGCGCTTGACCTCAGGAGACCATCAGTCAGAGGCAACCCCAACCGTTGAAGCATAGATCGAATGGTGGAACAAAAATCAATGAAAGGCGAGGCGACACGAGGGAATTAGGGGGCAAGTGGGCGTGGCGGGCGTTGCCAAGTAAGTAGGGCTTCCATTGGCACTTTTGCTGATGCTGACAGAATCGAGAAACGAGGCTTGAAGGGGCAGGCACCCAACTTACGGGCGACTAACGACTTGCTGGCCTTTTAGCGGTTAACTCAAAACTGACTCCATCCTCTCGGCCCACATAAAACGTTACGTTTCGTTTGATATGCATGTGTGGCATGAGCGCACAGTTGTGGCCAGGAAAATAGTTGTAGTAATAAGCAATCCTCCTATCCCCATCAACGAGTTCTTCTATCTCCATTAAGTACTTTTAAGAAGAGGTATTTCCTTTTTTTTTTTCTTTTGATTTTTATTTTATTAAGCTCAATAAAAGTTTTACATTGATCATAGCGAAATAGACGAAGATATAGGGTTTTGAACATAGGTTGTTTGGTGCATCAAAAACTTTATAATACAAACAAAAAACCAATTTAAAAAACGAATAATTCATACACATTGAACTATTCTTTTCACCGCAACCGTTGATTCACACAAACATGTTCGCTGAAAGAGCGGACAAGAAATCTGCATAAATTAAATTATATTGTAAACAAAATATTTATGGCGCGGCGACGCAGCGGCGACCAAGACCTGTAATAAATTCGCGCTTTAAGAAACATACAAAAAACACCAAGAAACGAGTTTTGGACCAAAAATATTTCAGCATGAATTTTTTTTTTGTCACAATATGAGTGGAAACATGGGCATGGCATGGCACTCGAGAGAAAAATAAAAACTACCGCGAAGCGGGCAGAAGTTGTCATTAGGCAGCACTTAAGTTAACTGACACACATACACACACTCGAAAATCCACATCAACAATATTATTTAACTGTTCACGTCGAGTTTTATGCTAATTCGCGGCCATAACAAGTCAGAACAGCTCCACGGAGTCGACCACTTGATGACCAATAAACAGCAAATGAAATTCTTTCAATACCTGAATTTATTCACATAAATCGCAAGCGTATATCTCTTTGGCTAATTACATTAATCTTTACAGGTTTTAGTGGTAGTATTTTCAGCCTGATGGTTTTATTTCTCATCTAGGCCATTAAAATTCTATTGCTTTAGCATAAAGTCTATCTTAAAACATTTATCGTACAACCATTAATCTGTGGACCTTAAGGGGACTTTCTTAAGCTCTAATATTATTATTTCCACGTCGATTCCAGTTCTTATCTCAGCTTTGCAATCTAATTTCCGCATTAGGGTTCTATCTCTTCAGACATCAACTTATCTTAGGTATGCACAACATTCCTTATACCATAAACCCTCCGAAAAAACCCACGAAAATTCAAATTCCTTTTTTTTTTAATTGATTTCTTATAAAAATAGCCTCTAATGAATTCACATGGAGAGAATATCTCACAAATTAGCCGGCCATTCATTGCGGGCTCTGGCGAAGAGATCATTTAGCAATTCAAATCGACGAGGCCCGGCTGCGTCAATCAAGTCCGACTCGAGCGATATGTATAAGCGATCAAGTCCGAAATAAGCATAATATTAGGCGGACCGCCAGAAGAAAACAAACAAAAATAAGGCCAAGAGTCACGTAGCCCCGTCTCGGCCAGGTCGGCTCCATACACTCCACTCTATAGTATTTCAATTATTTTGCTCTGGCGGAACTGAGACATCGAACACGCAAGTGGAGTTGACGCCGCCGTTGTCGTCGCCGCAAGTGTTCCGGTTTATATATCGTCTATATACAGTATATAGAGCCGAGCTCAAAGTGGTTTGGGAAATTAATGTCTAGTTAATGTATGCAAGAATCATATAATCTCTGCGTTATAACCCAATTTGATCAAGCGGCGAGCGGGCCACACATCACCTTGACATACCTACCTCAGAAAATGCTATATGCTGCCACGAGGAATGAGGAACAACAAGCCCCCCGTTGCTGGCGATTGTGAAATAGTTTTATGGCCTACATAGCCTGTCTACAGCTACAGTGCGTTTCAGAGCTGGAGAGCCGAGCCATAAACATAAATTGTTTTTGATCAAGAGCCACCGATAAAACCCATTAACCAAAGGTCGTCAGCAGAAATTTATCGATATAAATCAAAGCACAGCAAAGGGCTTTTAAACACAAAACTTATCGTTTAGCAAATTAAGTTAAATTTAAATTCAAATAATGAAGGAAGCTCTAAATTCTTGCGAGTTAATTTCGCATTTAAACGATGTAAATTATGGAATTGATAATCAAATTGTGTCGATTGATGAATGGAGTTAATTATCGAGATGATTTTGATGAGCTTATCGAAGGTCAGTTTCAGACTAAGAAGGAAATTAAATTCGGAATATAAAGGTATAAATTCGAGTAAATTAGAGTTTATTAAATTTTATTAAATGGCTCAACTACTCAACTATAAATGGGCGTGTCTGAGGTTTATATAATATAATATTTCTAAATAATACCTATACATATTTGTTCTAATCGTGTCCTAGTTAACACCAGCCTTCCTAAAGAATTGATCTGCGAATTCGTTTAAATATACCTTTGAGTGAAATCCCAAAAACAAATCAAATCTTGATCATTATCGTTCAGATGCTTGAGAAGGCCCATTGTGAAAAAACAATGTTTAATTATAATCGCTCACATTATTTGCTGTAAAATTATTTGCCTCACTGCTGCTGTCACCGCTCCGAGTTCCCATTATCTGTCAGCGTCGAGAGCGTTGACAAATATTTTTGAGCTTAATCAAATTACGCTATAAAGGTCGTACGTCGTGTTATCTTATCGCGGTTGCCGTTGTCGTTGTTGCCGTGCGTTGCCCATTTAACTCGACGTTCCCGAGTGCTGTTCGCACCGGAGTTTTTTACATTTCCCCGCCTCGGACACACATATGGAGTTTATAGTATGCGGTGGAAAAGTGGTGTATATTAGCTGCACTTCCTGTTCGCATCTCGTCCATCTCACACTTCCACTTCCTTCCGCTGCGATAAAAAGCGGAAACCACTTTAATGCCCGTCCACAATTTGTGTGAAGCTTATCAAATGCATTTTCCAGCCCAACCGGGCCTGCTGTCTTTCTATGCATATTTTAAATATTTTTAACACCCTGCCCCCAGAGAGAGAAGAAAATAAAATAAAGTCAATGAACTGCGCATGCGTTGGGACCGGGGGCGAGATAAGACAAAAAGAGCTGAAGGTTTTCTTTCTTTTTTTCTGTTTTTGGGGCCGGCCTATCTGGAGGAAACTGTTTTACAATCTGGCCAATGGGATTCACGGATTTCGGGGTTTCTGTTTTTTCCCCCGCATACCATTTCCCAACCCACTCGGCGGCGACTCCTCTTTGGCAAGTGGGTGTCAATTACGGACTTTGGTATTTGGTATTCGGAATTTGGAATCCGGAGACCCTCCATTCGATTCGAGTGGGCCGATCTCACATTAGTCACGCCGAAAACATGACAAGGGAGGGAGGAGACAGAACGAACGAACGAACGAACGACTTATATCCATCTTCAAAGCTCTGCTGGTGAGGCTGCTTTTTAGTTTTTCACATTTCGAAACCACAAAATGTCTGCCATAAATTCCAAAGTGAACAATTGAAATAAATTTTTGCGCCATGAGCAGGGCACGCCGACTGCATACAAATTAACTATTAAAAAATTCATAGAATTTATACATGGACATAAACAAACAGCGGGCCAGTAAGTAAATGTATGCAAAGAGCAGCGCCCACTTGGCCTGGCCGGCCACTCGCCCGCTCGCCATGGCAAAAAAAAAGAAGAAAAATACCGAAATACAAAATCCCGAAGCCAAAGCCAAAGCAAAATAAACCTAAATTGAAATTTATGATTTTTAATGACCTGTTGACGGGCATTTGCTTTTGCCTTAACGTTTGCCCGGCTCGCATTCTATTTGCACTACGTATGTAGTAATTGCCAAAAATTGAAATACACAAAAATTCAAAGAATTCTCTCAGTCTTTTCCTATTTATTGCAGTCAGTTAAGATGCGCTTGTGCAGTATTTTTAACTTTTAAAAATGTTTTAATTAGTTTTACGATATATTTTAAACGTTATTAGATCAATAAAGGGTATTATTTCTATAATTAAACCATTCCAATCACAACGATGCAATTTGCATCATAGACTTTGATTGCATTCCAGTTTAATAAAAGACTTGCTTTTTAACAACCTCAATTTTATTGCCAAGATTAAAGTTTCCATAAAGGAATATTTATGAAGCGATTAAATCAGTTATCAATCACACTCTGTCTGTTATCAAATTCGAGTTATGAATCCGATTTTTTCTGAATGAATTATTTGGGCAAAAAAATCATACGATTATTCGGCACTAATCAGTTAAATTATTACCGCCCGTATTTTATACATTAAGAGCTAACAAAAATATTTTTGTAAAGGCTTTCAGTTTTGGGAAATTTGCTTTTCGCCTTTCATTTTTGAAAAATATGCAAACGGTATTCAATACGTCAACAAAAATTCTTGGTATGCGCATTATAAAAGATTTAAATTGGACACGACAACTCGGAAACATTTCTCGCCCACATGGAACATGCCAAAATGTTTCCAACAGATCCAATCCGATCCGAACCGATCCTATATGTGCACCTCTAACTAAACTTATATGTATATTTCACCAAAATTCCGACTAAATTTGCGTGTGTGTTGGTTGGAAGGAACCTTGGCAAGCGTCAAGAACAAATACAAAAGTTTGTTTTGCTTTGGTTTGTGCCTTTTGTTTTTGATTTTTTTGTGAAACTTTTCAGACTTCAAAGTGTCCACCTGTGCATTTTTCTTGGCCTGACATTAGTCGGTTCCGGGAATCGCTGAAGTAGAGAATATATGGCCCAGAGAGCCCCAATATATGTATAGATACTTCCAGAACAGAGAAAGAAAATTGTGGAACGAAAATATAATATAATATTTTGATGAGAGAGGAAAAATTAGAATGGGGAATATGGGGACTCAACAGTAGGATACTATTTACATAGGGTTTTTTAATATAGAAACACAATTCGTGCCTTTAGAGATGGTTTGTGTTGTCAGGAGCTTTTAAGCCCAATTCTAATTATTTTTGGTACGTTTAAATATTTTAAACACAGTAGAATAGATAAGATATTTTGCCTGATTAGTGCAAAAATACCTTTCCTTAATTTTTAAAGTTTTTTCAATAAGAGAGGACAACAAACTGCAAAATAAACTCGAATTTTGCTTTTTAGCCGTAAGCCATCTCGTGTTCCTCCGTGAATTTTTTGTTTTGTGGTGTTGTTCTTGCTGTTGTATTGTTTATTTTATGTGTGTATGAGTAGTAGTAGTAGTTGTTGGCCCCCGTCGATCGTGGTTGTACTCTGTCATTAACAAAACAACTGTTGCGACCTTCACATACCAGAGCAACCAAGCGACTGTGCGCCGCGCGAGGCGAGCGCACTGCTGACTTGAAGCGAGCAGAGATCGCATATATGTTTGTATGTACATTCATACCCCACCGATATATAAACGGATCGTATATATATCGAATATATTGAAATAATAAGGCGAAAAATTCAACTGCAAAACGTGAATGCGAACGGCAAACGCGAACGCAAGCTGATCGACGTCAACGTCTCCGCCTCGAAATTATATTCGCCCGATCGTCATACTCGTGTTATATCGTATCTGATAGAATTTAGCCCGCAATAATGCAGCTGAGCGGCCAAGGGGGAGGTTTTCCCCACTCCCCAATCCCTCATGCCATTCCATTCCGATCCGATCCACATCATGCCATGCCATGCCATGCATTCCAGACACGGGGTCGTGTGTGTGCGAATTGAACCCAGAATACTGAGAATATGTACAGAAAAGGGGGAAAAATATGCATATATGTATATGGTATATGCAATATGCACTCACTTATCTGGATCGCGGGGATGGGTGTGCATATTTTGATGGGAATTTTTAGACATTTTAGACAGGAAAAAAGGCACCCCCGGTTAATTGTGGGAGCCAAGCAAGTTGGAAGTTACTTCTTAACAATGGCAACAGACGAGCAGCTTGTCAAGATCAACAAAATTGCAATACATTTTATGAATTAGCAGGAATATTTCACAGATTTGCGTGGTTTCCGAGCTTTTGCTTGAAATTGAGGAAATTCTATATATGTATTTATCTTGGGAACTTTTTCTAATTTAGATATTCTCCTGGAGAAATATTACCTTCCTTCAGACTGAATTCTATAAATTGCTTCTAATAAAACTAGCAGCTAGCTTGCCAAATATCCCATACTTAATTGTAGACCTTCACCTTTTTCTTAAATTTTGTTTTGATATTTTCACCTAAAAATTCAATTTGCTTTTCGCAGACACTTTGGCTATTCTCTGAACTAAAAAAAAAAACGAAAAGGAAATATAGTTTTTATAAATAAATACCGCTGCGTTGGCTTTTCTGCAGACAGTTTGGGAATTCACATCATGGCCAAAATTATTTCAAATATTTATTCATTATTTCTTTTTGGTTTACAGCAACAAAAAGAGCCACAGCTCAGACATGAAAATACTTTTCAACGTTGTCTACAAATAATAATAATAAGGCAGAATGAAAGCTGTGCCGCGACGACGACGACGACTACGGAATGCTGGGATCGAAAAAATGCCGCATGTCAAATGGGCCAATTAACATTTCTGTTATTTGACGCATTTATTTTGTTGTTGCTAGCTCTTTTCGTCGTCTTGTTTCGCCTTTTGTTTTATAAATAAATATGCTTTTGTTCAAGATTTCATTGTTGCGAACCGTGAGCTGGCGAGGTATGCAAAAATGTGGCCAAATTTGTTGTTCGCTGTTTGGTTTGCATTATGCATCTTCCCATCCTCGGCTCCAACTCCCTTCTTCACCGCCTCATATTTCTCCCTAATTTCTGGCCATAACAATAATTTCTATATAAATCCGCGTTCCGTTCAAAACGAAACAAAATTCCAAGATATCGGTATCTGGTTTGTTTATTTGTTTGTTTATCTCGCACACACAGATACAGATACAGTCGCAGAGATACGGATACACCCGAAATTCAGATGGTAAGAACTTGAAAGATTTCCAATTTTATGGTAAGCGCTCGTGGCATACCATGGAATTTTAGTCTGTTTGTTGTTGTTGTTACCGTGGCTCTGGGGCCTGGCCATAACCGATTGGCTATTATTGATTAAAGAATTTTTGGTCTTTTGTTTTTTTTATTCTGCTGCTGCTACTTCTCGTTTTTTGTGGTTTTGCGTTCTAATGTTGCCATGTATAAAAATATGGCGGTCAGGGTCGGCTCATAAAGATAAGTAAGTGAAACGAAACTAAAATAGTAGTGGGGTGCACGAAAAATATTTTTAGTTATTCTTTAAAGATATCAAAACATGCCAGCTGAAAATATCAGAAGGAAATGTACATGTAATTTTCAGCATGAAAAATTTAATTAATTTAAAAACGTTTATTTCAAATATAAATAATTCGAAAGCTCATTTAAACTAGAAAGATATAACATTTAAATATAAGGAATTGTAAACACAATAAATATAAGTTATTTATTGTAAGAACAAAAAACAAATCAAAAAAGAGAATTCACCAAAAGACATATTTTACAGCCGGCTTCAAGTTCCGGTTATCTTGCGGATACATTTGCATACTGTTGTTAAAAGATACTTATCTGGAAGTTCGGGCGCGTGTGTCGCGACCAATAAGGAAAAACAAAAATCGGCATTATATAAGACAATTTAGATATATTCTTGTTGTTCTTGGCAGCGACAAAAAAATTAAATAAAAATATTTATTAGCGGCAGCAGATGCGCACACCAAGTGTATCGGTATTTGTATCTGTGCGTGTGTGTGTATGATCATTTACTGTGGAGCAAACAAATAAACAAACATGCATAAATAACTCGTTGCAGTTGCAGCAGCAGCAATAGTTGTTTTTGCTGTTGCTATTGCCTCCTTTGCCTCCAGCAAAGCAGAGCGAGAGCCAGAGCGAGATCGAGACTGCGGGAGAGCGGCCGTGGGAGTGAGCGAGATAGCTGCGGCTCAGGAATGCGGTTTTGACAAGTTCTTCTAAAATTGTACGGGCAACTTTGCTATTTACGCTATGAAACAACAACAACAATAGCGAAGCGACAGCGAGAGAGACAGAGAGGGAGAGCAGCAATGTGTGCGAAGGAGCACGGAAAACAGAACATGAAAAAATGCCAGCAACAGCAAAATCAACAGCAACACACACACACAGACAAGATGGTTGCGATCGCTGCTGCGAGAGAGAAGAGAGCAACATCAGTACACTTAGAGAAACCTGTAATTATTGTAAGATGAATAATAGAATTTTAAATTTAAATACATAATTACGGAATTTAAATTAATCAAATCTATTCACATTTATTTTTTGACAAATAATTTGCAGGATCTTAACTTATTTTTCCCCCAGTGCACCTGGCAGCAACAAACTATGCAGCAATGCCGCTGCAGTCGCTAGTTGAACGAACGCCGCGAGTGGCGGGCGAGGGAACATTGGGGGCGTGTTGGGAATGCCAGAGTGCGGCAAAGTAAATGCATTTTGTGTTTGGAAATAGGCTGACGACGACGACGGCGACAGCGATGGGGTTGCTGTTGCTGCAGTTGGAGCACAGTTGTTGTTGTTGGTGGAAAATATTTCAAAGTTGCTGTGAACTCACAGCGGCAGCGGCACCAATTGAATGCAATTTGTTTGGCTGTGTGTGAGTGCATGCATTTATTAAAGCAATGCGCGCAGCATTGCCTTAAATGCCAAAGCTAACTACGAATGTATGTATCAAAAGCATTACATACGTGCACTGTGAGAAAAAGTACTTTCAATGGATTAAAAAAACGGTGAGAATCCCTGCAAAATTGGTATCTTTATACCCCTACATTACCTTGATTGTTTATCATTTCAGTTTTTTTCAAAATAGATGCCTTTTTATTAACATTAAGTAATCAAAAGTTTAATTAAAAATTAATTAAGTTAAAAAACTTTATAAAAATGCTAATTTATAGGTTTCTTAATAAATCTTATATTATATATTTGTTTTATGCCTAGCCTGAAGGCCTTAGTGCTCTGGCTTTTAAAATTTTAATAAAACTAATAATAATAATATTTGTTTTCTGTGTAAATATGTATGCATGTACATATGTATGTATCTTCTACTATGTAATCTACGCCCTGCTTTTTTGTATTTGGCAAACATTCCAAGAGCTTGGCAACATTTTCTGCTGCTGCTGTTGTTATTGCTGCAGCATTTGTTGCTTTTGCTGCCGGGGACGGCAACATGCAGCCCATAAAAATGTTCTTATTTATGTACATATTTTGCAGCAGCATGGGGAGGAGGCGGAGGCAAAGTCAGTTGCTTTGACATGAATGTCAGCTTTGCGCATTTAAGCAGTTTAATCAACATTTTTTTCTTTCTTTTTATTCCAGCCCTCTCGCTTGCTCTGCCTGCGGTGGCTCTGCGAGCCGGTTTTTGTTGGCCAAACCATTTTCCATGTGCCAATGCGCCATGTGCAGCGTGTGCATCCTATGTGGAGTGCACGTACAAACACACATATACTAGCTAGAGATGGGCGTGTGACAAAGATAGAAAAAAAGATACCAAAAACACAAACTAAGAAATTGGGATCTGCAAAAAGATCTTTTTCGCGCATTTCTACGGCCAGCATTCCTTCATCGAGCCGTTGCCCTGACCTACAAACCAATAAATTCCAGCTTAAATATCTTAAGAATGCGAACAGAGTCGAGAAAAAAAAATAAAACGAATCGAAGAAACGACCGGATGAATTATGCGCTGTGGTAAACATTTTGACAGCACACAAAAGATACTTTGCAAAAGATACAGCCAGGCGAAGGCACAGCAACGGACACAGATACATATAAAATACATTTCAAGTGGCATCCCAGGAATGCCGATATACAGCTAAAGTCCACATATGGTCTCGATGCGCCCTCTCTCGCTCCCGTTCTGCCTGCCTTATCACTTCATTAGGCCATAAATTCGACAACAAAACGAAATTCCACAGTTGAACGAACAGCAGCAAACAACTTGAACACCTACGAGATACACAGTTACCGATTCAGATACATTCCACAGCAACAACCGAAGTCGAGGCCACAGCCGCAGCCCCTTCCACGTTAATTATGCTCCTGCATCCGCCTGCATAGCATCCAAAAAGATACAGCACAAAAAAGAGCAGACACAGAAAGGAAAGAAGCAAGATAAAAAGTTAATCTGGAAAATACGAATTTCCAGTACTCTTGCAAGTATAGAATAAATATATATAAACCCTAAATAAGAAGAAATTTCATTTGAAATATATCTTAAATGACGAAACTAATAGGGTAAAATCAAGATTTTCTAATAAATAAAAAAGTTGCCTATGATTCTAATAAATGTTTCTTATAGCAGCCTTATAATGTGTTGCATAAAGACAATCCCTTAGAACCTTTAATACAATTTATTAGGAAAATTAAAATTTATGATACTTTAACTGCTTTCGTTGCAAACATCTGCTCAAAGTCATAGGACTCGCTTGAAAGGTTATAAAGCGAAGGTCTTCTCAAACAAAATGCGCGTGCGCCTGCGCGCAGAGGCCGGCCATAAGCCTCATCATCGCATATAGCCCCCCGCAGACTCATCTGCATCTCTCCCCTTTTGGGGCACACAGACTTTTAAGAATATGTGTGTTATGCGCACTCAAATGGCATTCGGAAAGTGCTACTGAAAAAATAACACAAAAGTTTCGTGCAGCCAACAAAAGGGACCGAGTTTCTGGGTATGCTTGGTGAGGGGATGGGGTGAGCTGAGAAGATCCCCAGCTTAAGACTCTGACTCCTATGGAATGTTTGGGTGTGAGTTGTGCGTAGATTTCTGGTTAGCCCATAAAGTATTTAGTCATGGCATCTCTAGGAACAGCTGATTACACCGAATGCCATTGTATCCACACTCCGAGCGTGTCCAGTGCCTGATTAGGGCAATTAATTGCCAGCGATTAAGTCGGTATGAGAGAGAGAGAGAGACGATGATGAGTTCCCTCCTCAGTGGTTCTTCCCTCGTTTAAGACTCACAACCCAATACAGGCAGTTCATGGGTAAGTCTTTTTAAAATAGCAGATTAAAATCTTATAAATCGGTTTCCCCGCTTGGATTATATCTGTCCCGTACTGTACGTTTAATTTCACTTGGTTTGTTATTTTTCATAGCCGCCGCATGCATACATGTAAGAAAATTGCTACCTTTGCACAGATTTTCATGATGTACATATGTACACAGGGATTCACGTATACACATTGCGATCAGTCCAGAGCCAGCTCAGCATATGGCAAAAGTCGTCCACACAGAAAAAATATTTCTTTCAAATAATAATAAACAACTTTACAAAAATCTAATCTTTACTATTTAGGTAATTATGGGTTAAAATTGAATGCATTTAGTTTTTTTATAGACTGTGCTATTACATTCATTCCATATAACTCATAAGAAGATATAATTTTTCCATGTGCAGACGACGGCGATCAGCTTGCAGACGAATGCAGAAGCAAAATTAGCGGATAAAAAAAAAGAATGAGCCTGGGGATCGCGCGTGCAGGCAGCCAGCTCGAAATCCAAAGCCAAATCCAAATCTGAATCCCAATTGCGAGCCACAACCTCGTCCGGTAATAACCCAGACCAGAGAGCCACCAGAATCGCGGCCCTATCCACGTCTCCTCAAACAAGGAAAAAACAAAAACACAACAAAAAACGATCGCCGGGCGTAGAGTAACTTAATTTTCTGCTCACGTCTGCAGTTTCTGTAAGTGAAAAATTGTTCAGCTGCGCGAATGACAGCTGAATTATTATAAATCGATATGCTGGCCACTTGGAGATTCACGA